>CM076576.1:250206716-250392161 GCA_034641835.2 Pinus albicaulis | reverse complement strand
GTGAGTCACTACTATGCTTTTAGGATCATGCCTATGGAAATTGAGTTCTCCAAATTTGAAGAATTCTAGGTTTGTTTCTTTAGCTTTCGCTTCTTTATAATTTTTTATTCAGTATATGCCTACAAATAATGGGTAGGAAGGCCATGTTTCCTTCTTTGTTCGATCCAACATGCTTCCAAATATCATCTTCACTTACTAGGCCAATTCATGTAGAGTTACTTTATCATTGACAAATAGTGGAAGTTGATGTAAATAACCCTGATGAATGTGGCATTAGGTTATTTGAACCAATCAGCCAAATCATGCAATGATTCCTTGGCATGGTTAGACATATAGGGCCCTTTGCTATCAAAGAGAATGAAAAAAAATGGCGAGATGAATCCTTATACTATTCTTATGTAAGATGATATGTAATTATTCTCCCATAAATGCCGACAATAGATGTGAATTGGCTAAATATCTGGGGAGAAAACTCATCTCCATCCCATTATTTGGAATTCATATCTAAATAATATATAATTAAGAAGGTATGATTCCATGTGAAATTTTGGTTGTTTTCGCATTGGTGGAGTTTGGGCTTCTCTTACTCTTATTTAAATAAAATCCACCGGAATCTTTGCTTAGTTAAATATGCTTCCTTCTTGAGCACACGTGTACATTAATGGAACCCAAATCTCTTCAAATGTCTCGGAATTTGGTTTTCAATATAGTTAGGAACACATAGCCACAATAAGATGATTTTTTGTTCTTGGCAGCTTAGTTTGGTAAACACCATCAGTGTTAGTCTAAAACTTACTAGGGTCTTACCACTAAGTCTTTAGGATATCTATGTTGCTTAGGCATGCCAATTGATATCTAGAAAAATTATAGTACTCGATGATATGGGGGTATATGAATGTTGCGATACCTTCCCTACAAAATTTTCGAATCGTCATGTCGCCACCATATCACTAGGCTCAATGCATTTTATGATCCATTTGATGGTCTCCCTAAAATGTAATATTGTGGGATTTGATGCAGCTTTATACAACCAAGACCATCTGACATTATGATATACTTCACCATCTTCCTCATCATCGATAATGTCCTTTAGGGAAAACAACTAGTATATTTATGACCATGTGATCAACATAAATTTATCAATAAAACACACACACACACACACACACATATATGTGTGTGTGTGTGTATTTCAGGATTGAGGAGATAGAGCTTCCCTTTGACCTTTCTTGTGCTATGTATTTTGCTAGTTTATTCTTTGGTGGTTCCATTTCATATGATGATGATGATGAAATTATAATATGCTACAAATCCATTTTACTTGACAATTAAAAAATATTCATCATGATAAACAATGCTAGGAAACAATTAAAACTTGGTCGTGCACTATAGGGGGATAAACAGTCTATGACAAGGCATTGCACTGTAGTGCAAAGGAAGGGTTTCAACTAGAAAGGAGGGGTGCATGATGAGGTGGGATGAGTTGTGGTAAAGTGCAACACACAAAAAAATGTTAGTCTATATATTTAAAAGACTTATCATGTTGTGTAGGGTGATGGGTAGATTAATGAGTAGGGATGCATGGTGACATAATGGAACATATATAATGACCCTGTCACAACACAAAGGGTTAGCACTTGTGCTATTTCCCGACGTGACATATTTTTTGAAATACTAAGAGGGGGGTGAATCAATATTATTATCAATTAATATATTTTTAACTTCATAGATAATTAACTATTATTAGCATTAGATAAATATAAACATTCATCAACACCATTCAATAATTCACAATAATAAAGACAACAAACACAAATATTTTTAGGTGGAAACCCCTCTGGGAAAAAAAACCACCGAACACTTATTAATATTTGTATTTCAATAAAATGTACATCAATATTTTCAGCTCCAACTGAGGGAGGATCCAACCCCCTGGTTTAAAAGCTCCAAATTGTAGGACACCCTAATGTCTTGTTTACCAACTGCAACTGGGATGATTCTCCAACGTCCTGTGTAGGCTCCAACCTTCCCTAACACCACCCTGTCACCCTGAAGTGTTTTTAGGATCCAACCTGAAGAAGTCTCCAATCTCCTTCCTTGCACCACCCTTCCACCCTGATCAATTTGCAGACCACGTTTCACAATTTTCAAACTGGATCCTCCTGTGCTCTAATACAAAAAGAACTACAATACAACTTCTACTCAATCTTAGTTATAGATATTACTACTACCCAACTTCCAAAAAATAATTTTTCTTATGCTCAATTTGTATCAAAAACCTTACCTGTCGTAAAGGAAAGCCATACAACATTGTCATATCACTGTCAAGATGGGACTGTCACAAAATCGCTGTCATCATCATGAAGGGACTATCATCACTGTCACAATTATCACTTCTCACTAGGTCATTGTCATCATAGTTCATAACGCTTACATATGTACACATATACATCAATGTTATATATCATTTATCAAGGGTCGCTATTATGGTCAAGGATCATTGTCATAGTAATGTTTTCGCAATTGTCACAATGATCATTGTCAAGGAAACACTGTCACAATCATGACTTTCACAGAAGATTTGTCACAAAACTATTGTCATAGTCATACAACAGCATTGTCATACTTTCACAATATCACTATTATCATCATGCCATACATCATAGCCACTTCCATAAAAGGGTTATTTCCTTGGAAAATTTCTTCCATATCAAGGGATGTTGTCACATCAACCACTATCATGTACCAAGGTTACCGTTAAGGGCATTATCATCAATTCAATATTAATGTGATTGATGTACTATAGGTTCACTTATACCATACTAACATTAGGTCACTATGTTTTCATATCACATGACCATGTCATCACAAGAATTTTTTTCATATTTTACACTACAGTCATATCATCATGGTGTCAATAGTCAAAGTCCAAACAAAATTTCCCACAACATTTCTATAACTCAAGGGACTGATAGCAAGGAGATCCTAATTGTTGTACATATGAGTAATTTAAATGTAGGATATAGTTTAGTTTCAAAACTAATCTAGTTCTTACCATTGTTACGTAGATCGTTGTTATCACTGACTTATAATGTTCTCATTCAAGGATGATTTCCATCAATAGAACTTTTCCAAAACTCTACTCAAGTTAACCTCCTCAATTCACAATAGATATCAAGGATATGGATTAGCACCTTCTAAAAAGTTTAGTAATCAACACATATGAGAGGATACTATCATCAAGCAAATGTAATTATTTTCATTATCATAAGGATTATTGCCACACAAGAGTATTGTTACTAACTTTCATCAAGTTCATTGTCAAAGACATTATTATATAATAGAGTTGTTGTCATAGTCATATATTTAAGATCAATGTCTCAACGTCAAACTAGTGTTTCAATGCATTAACAATAATATTTGGAAATCGTAGAGTTTTCTATGGTACAGAATAGATAGCCTGCAAAACAAATTCATTGATAAATCCTACTATTGTATGCCCTAGATTAGACATGTTTCTCTTCAAAATATGTCACAGAATCTTGACTGATCCAACTGATGATTAGAAAGAGAAATTAAAACAATGTACCTTTGTCCTTATTCCATGAATAATATGCATCCTTAGTAATAATGTCGAGTCAAATTAGGGCTCTACTGGGTCAGACACAATTCACATTAAATTTCATAGATGTTAATCATAGAGGTACCTAGAAATAAGTTGCACACATATACATGCTTAGATTTTGTTGATGGATCAATCAATGAGGCTTATTCCAGTGAAGAAGAAGGTTTTTAATATTAGACCAATATATTCTTCCAAATAGAAGGTCAAATTCCTTGGATGCCAAACAACACTATGTTACCAACCAAACAAAACAACTTCCTTTTTGCACAGTTCCTTCGTTGACCATTTTTCCCAGAATTTTAGCCTTCCACAAAGAATTTTTATGTTGCAGAGAATAGTTTATCAACATGGGATAAATTTTAATTAATATGTTTCAAAACTATTCCAAATTATGTCTCTAAGAGAGCCGAAGATGATCAAATAAAGTTGTAGGACCAACGAAAATCGATCACAAGGAATATGTATATAAAACTCCAATCCTTCCTCATCTTGGTCTTAGCATGCTTCAAAAATTTCCCAACGTATACCTTCTTCCCAAAGAACCAAGTCAAAATAGACAAGTCGATCTTTCTATAATATTTTCAGGACTCCTCTTAGGCCGTAGACATATCACATAATTCCTTTCAATAGATAAGCATCGAACTTGTATTATTGAGGAGAATGAAACCTTTATTTTGTAGTTTTTAAGGAGGGCTGGCCAAAATTAAAATTGGAGGGAACTATTTAATTTTCAAGTTAAATTTTGAGCCCAAACTAAAAGGTAGACTCAGACGGAAATATGTTCAACTTTGAATTTTCAAATTGGAGCTAAAACCCTTATTTAAGTGAGGCCAAAAATTAATTAAACCCCTTCATATATTAGTTAAACCTCATGGTATGAATCTTGGTCAAACATACTTGCCACATCATCATTTGATAAGAAATTTAACCATAGAAACATTTGGTCCAAAACCCTAGCCAAATTAGGGTTTTCATAATTTTTCTTGATCCAATTGAATGTTTCCATATCAGCAACCCTTTGGGGTTTTTTAACCACATCAAGGGACATGGAACTTTGACCAAGCATATCTCTCCAACTCTGAGGCATGTCATGGTGTGCCACATACCGTCATAATCAACATGATGAATGATATCCAATGATGATGATCTCCAAGTCAAATTTAGTGACCTGCAACTTCAAAATCCTCAACAAATGTGGGGGCTATTTGGAACTTCAAGGGATTCTATGGTTTTCTAGGAGCTTTGAGCAATGGATATTCCAATTGATGACAAATTAGACAAATATTAAGAGCGTTCATTGGCATCAATTACAACACCATTCAACAATAACGTTAGATAATCGACTTGCACTGCAATGTGGAAGGGATATGTATGAATGTGTGGCGAGAAATAATGGGTTAATTTACTCCACATTATAGTATGTGTCATAGTGCACACGGAAAGTGTACTCTATGAAGAGGGTTGCAGAGTTGATCAAGGAACACTTAGGGTTGTATACAAGACAAAATATAGGATGTTAATAAATGAAAGGTCGCGCGCAAGACTAGGTAACACATGAAATAATTGTAGGTTAGGGGAGTACAAATCTTACTTGGCACAGAGCAAGAATTATTTGAGATTGGGTGGCACAACCCAACTCAGGAGAGTAAGATAACACTAGCAAGTGACAATGTGCTGAGGAAGCAAAGGTCCCTTGAAAAAACCCAATGGTGCAAATAAATTGGGAAAGGTAATATATATAGGATTTCACACATGTGAGGTACAATAAATGAGACAAGGACTAAAGAAGTGTGAAAAATATGAGCAGACACACTTTTCTAGACTATCATTTTGTGTTGTACGTTATTAGAGATCCATGTATTGTTATGTGAGGGAGAGCTCTGCTACGATATTCTGGATTGTTGTACGACACCATGCATTTTTCAAAAGATACATAAGTGAAATTATCCTTACCTTTTAATTCAAGTTATGAAGATGAGTTTACTAATTACGATCATAGATATATTCATCACTTGAAGAACAAAAGAGGACTCCAAATTTTGGCTCATGTTGAAAAAAATTGGGGTTGTTATAGTTGCTACAACAATTGGCGAATCACTAGAAGAACCTCAGCATCTTTGGTTCAACCTTTATTTATGATAGAGCCCATCACTTAGGAAGTATTGATCTGAATCCATGGGTTCCTCTTGTTCAGTTGTTCAACTTCGTTTAAAAGGTTAGTCTCTTTGTTAACCTATATTGGTCTCATTTCGTATCACACCAATTTATATAAAAATAAAACACCCAAAGCTTCAATTAGACATGGGGATATTATGTACGTGAGTATAATATGTTCAGAATTATATACAATTTTTTGGTGTTGGTATGCTTCTAGTGTGTCCATAGCCTCAACAAAGTCACTCATGAAATAACACTGAGCATTGCTTCACTGCAAATGAGCATCCATAGCCCCGACGAAGTTACTTGCATCACCTCTTCGTGCAGGAATAATTTATTATGGCTTTACTCTTTTATTTAATCTCTTTCCGTGCAGTTTTGAATTATTATTTTGGGCATTTGATGGGCGGATGAGGGATCCTGACTTTTTTTATTTCCATGGAGGTTATTCCTTGTGTTTCAAAGACTTTAAATATTTTATGAAATGAGATTTATCATAATTATTATTTTCTCCCCATCCACTCTCTAACCAATTGGTACAAATACTCACACACCTATTTTATTGATTCGAGACCAACCAAGTCGTAGAGATCCTATTAAAGATTCAGGTTTTACTAGCTTAGTGGAGTTCCCCACAAGACTCAATTCTTATTTTCCATATGAATGATGTGAGCTGATAAAGGTTTTTATGGCTTAACCAATTGATTGAGATACAATGCTAGCCAATCGACTAAAAATTACTACGTACCAATTCATTACATTGATAGAGAATCATTTATTTAAGGGTTGGATAAGTTATTTATATACAAAACCCACTTATTTATGTACAAGGGTCTGACAATGGGTTGCGAATTTGGAACGTGCATTTCTCTTTTCTTCCTCAAATTTCAAAAGAGTATCAATTGGGAAAGTTGAAAAGTGGGAAGATAAATATTGGGGGGTTGAATGACTTCATTCCCATATCATAGGAAGTAGAGTAAGGTTCCGTGGATTTGGGTGCCCATAAAGCTTAAGATAAAGCATTATGCCAATTATGTTTTTGGGCGACCACATTTTTATTAATGATATGGATTAGGATTTTGTTACTTGAATCTCCCAGACCATTTCCTTGGGGAAAATAATTTGAAGAATGTTTTAAAAAAATACCTTTGTCCAAATAAAATGCATATAATTTAAAGATGAAAAATAAGTAGCATTGTAAAAAAGAAGGGACATTGGAACGCCAAACTAGGTAATAATGTTCTTCTCAATGAAATGAATTACCATTTTATCGTTTACTTGATTAAGTGGAATGGATTTATCCCAATGCATACAATATTCCATAACAGTAAGGATATATCAGTGTTATTTGGACGAATGTGGGAAAATTTCACTAATAACGTCAAGGCCCCATTGGCGAAATGGTTCTTCAACTTTAACTGGTTGTAATGGGGAAACCACTCTTTTCTCCCTTTCAACACACTTTTGGCATATAGAACACTTTCTGGCATACACATGTGCCTCTCTGAATAGAGTGGGCTAGTAGTAACATGCGCTAATAATCTTGTGTGTCGTAGTTTCACCCGTGAAGAGATATCCAACCAATCAATCATGAAGCTCATTGAGAACTTTTCCTACTTCAGATGATTTTAAGAACCACAATCGGACTTGTTGTGACATATTATAAAAATAATATCATTTATTAGTTGATACTAAGTGGACTTGAGTCTAATTGTACACTTTTTCTTTCCTGAAATTTCTAAAGGAAAAGTGCCATATTCCAAATACTGCTTCAACTCGCTATACCACGATGGTTGTGTAGTGAACTTATGCATAGAATATGAATGATAAATCTCGATCTTGTTATCCCAATATTAATTTCTATCTTGTTATCCCAATATTAATTATCTTGTGTTTTGGTGTCGAGATCTTGTGCATCTAGTTTACATAGTCCATGACCCTTAATAGTGTGTGCTAGTTTAAATTTTAGGTCATATTCTTGAATTGATGTCATCCAATTTCATCATCGTTATCCCATCTCCTTATGCATGAATATTGATCTAACTGCACGGTGGGGAATGATTACCTTGACATGGCTCTTCAAGATATAAGGCTTGAAGTGCTTCACTACTTTGTAGACTACATAGGCTTGCTTATCGATATCATAATATTTCAGTTTGAATCCTTGCATATCAGTGCTCATGAAAGATATAGGTCGTTCATATTTAGCGTGAGTATCGATGCAAGAAAAAAATTAGATTCAAAAGTATAAAGAATGAATTCCTTATTAAAATTGGTACTAAACAAAGCGAGGGTATGAAACAATAAATTATTTTGTTTTCACGAAAGCCTCCTTTTCTTCTTGATTCCATTTGTATATTGCATTATTCTTGATCATATCATGTAAAGGGTTTTATGGTTTTAGTGAAATTTGATATGAAATTCCTAACAACGTTGATCTTTCCCAAAAAAAACTGCATCGACTTTTTCTGTTGGGGTATGGAATCTGCGTGATTTCTTTTACTCATTCTAAATCGATGGGAATTCCTCTCTTAGTAACGATGTGCCTGAAGAGATACTTTTTGGATACCACAAATATTCTTTTCTTGGGGTTGAGTGAGATACTGTATTTTCAGTAGTGATCAAAAAATGGTTTAAGATGACGTACATGGTCTGTCTCTATTTTGGGAAGCATCATTACATCATCAATATACACCACCAAACTTTGTCTAATTACATCTTTGAAGTTGATGTCCATTACCCACTAAAAGGTAGCCCTAATGTACACTAACCCAAAAAGCATGTGTTTGTATGCAAATGTGCCCCACTTGATTTTGAAAGTGATTTTCAATCTATCTAATGAACTTGACTGTAACAAAAAAATCCATTTAGAAGAGAAAAAAATTCATTACCCAATAGATTCTGAAGAATCTCTTCCATAGATGGAATATGATAATTGTCTTTATTGGAGGCTCAGTTAAGATTGTAAAAATCTAAGCATAGTCAAATCTCTCCTGATTTATTTCTAATGAGTTCCAAGTTGGAAACCCAAGTGGAATGTTGGACCTTAACTATTATCTTTGCATCCAACAAATTTTTCAATTCGTTATGTATAAGTGGTTCAAGGGTTGGATGTACCTTACATAAATTTTATTGGAAATGTTTGACACCTTATTTGACTGGGATGAAATATTGAATGATTTGGGTATTGTAGATCTTGAAATCATCATAATTCCATGCAAATACATCTCTATACTAATTTAATAACTAAATAAATTGTCGGCGTTCATCTGGGCTGCAACATACACTGAGATTCACATACATGGGATCCTTTTATGTACCCAAGTTTACTTGTTCGTGCCTTAACATTGAACTTTGTGTTTTGGCATTTGGGGGGGTCTTGAAGTGGTTTTAAAAATAATACAACCTTTCCAATGTAACAACACCCTTGGGAATCAGGTTTCCCTTTCACATATTTGCTTCATCCTCTAGATATTTTTCATGTTCATCCTCATCAATAATCACATCTTTAAATACATATTAATTGGAAATGAATTCTAATATGTGTTCATCATCATTGAAAACATGGATATTAGTCAAATTATGTGGAAATGAGGGTTTATATATTATTTCAATTGAAAATCCATCACTCAAAGGTGTGAAACGAGTTGCTACATTGGCCAAGGTGTCAGATGCATTCTACCTAGATTTAGGCACTGAAAAAATATTGAAATATTTAAATGATGAGATAAGTCACCATACCTCTTGGTAGTTTTTTAAATATCGAGATAAATAATGAATTGTGTTGCATGCCTGTCACATGATTATTTCCGAATCCAAATATTAATGTATTTTACTAATATGTATCATTTGTGCATTCAAATTCGAGGCGACATGAAATAAGAGTTTTATTCTTTTCTGGGTCTAGCAAGATGCAAGTCTAGAGAGTCCAAATATCATTATTTATACAAGTATTATTATCTAAACTAAGTCTATTTACACATATGATACTATTTTCAATTGCACCATTCAAATTTCAAGGAAGGAGTTCTAATTGTTTTATGATGATACCAACAATGTTTGTGTCACGTATCAACCAATTTATAATTCCAAAAGGAAATTTCCCACCATATCTTGAGAAAAATTGATGGGATTGTTGGGCCCTTCCAATTCTGTCATTGTATTCTTCATATGAGGCTCATTTTCCACCCTTATATGATTATTTTTTCCTTTCTAAGGGAGCCACAAGTGATACCAATCAGTAGAAAAATACCCTTGAAGGTTTTTGGACCAGTCTCTACTCAAAATAAAACCATATACCTCTGGTATTTCAACCATTACTATGTTGATGACTTGGTGCACTCTCAGATCTAATGATAATTGAATAAGTACATCGTTGAGTTCACCAAACACTTTCACTTTAGTCCTATCCAGTTGTATAATTTTGGCATTGGTTTTCTCTAGAGTGGCGATTATATTCTTACAAACTAATATTGGCATAAAATTCATTGAAGCATCAAATCAACTAAACAATTATTCACATTATGATTAAAGGCATCAGATGTAAGTAAGAAAGGTTTTATTTGAGATCTTAAATGAGCTCTAATACTTTCTGCATTTATTACGGATTTATCAGTATATGTGGCCTTGGTCTAAGAAATTGAAATAACATTGCCAATATTGGTTGATGTGGAGGGAGACTTGATCTACATAGTGGGTTGCTTGAATGCTCAAAGTAAAAACTCCCTTTCTTGAGGACGCTGACATAGATCATAGAGAGTTACATTTTCTGTAGTCTTCTTCATATCATCAAAAACCTTTTGTTCCATTACACTAGCTTCATTCTTATCCTTGGTTAAGCTAGGTGAAGGTGTGGCATGACAAGACATAGTAGTTTCTTCGGGAGATTTTGTGTTTTCTCTAGTATTTTCTAATGCATCTTTGGTTGTTTGATTTCTTTTGGATTGAGGAGTTGAATTTTGATTGTTAGTGTTTGGAGGAAGTATTTGTCTAAGTAATTCTCTTCCCTTCTCCTGAAGGCCAGGTTCTGCTACTAAACCTTTGCCCCGTAGGTTGTAATATTTAGTAGACTTAGCCTATTATGTTTCTCCAATTGATACTCCTGCTACCATTTGTATTTATTTATTGACCAACACATCCAATAATAACACAATTGACCTTGTGTTGGAATCGTCATATTCTGGAGGAAATTATTCTTCCACCAATTTTTCTACTTGGTATTATATTGATTTTTGTTCCAATAGTTGTTTAATTACAAGGGTCATAGATTTAATCCACTTAGGAAAATTTTTCTCTAAGTGGTTGGCTTGATGATATGTACATAAATTATCCATTCCAAACTCTTCAACATTCAACTTTACATTAGAGATTTGAGTAGATTTGGTTGATGCATTATTGTTGCGTTTAAATTAAGGTGGTACATATTTTTTACTTGAATAACTCTCTCTGGCACTTTTCTTCAAGTTTACAACTTCATTGGTCAACTTCATCATCATCTTAACAACACTCTCTAGGAAACTAGCTTCTTTCTCAACAGATTTATTCATAGTTGTCTTTGGTTTCTTCCCACTAGCTTTTGATTCTTCCCAAGTGTGGTGTGCACCAATAGAGAGCATGTCCTTTTTACTAACAATTCTTCAGTGAAGGTTTTTTCTAATGATCCCTTATTCTCCCTTTTGACCAACATTATGATATTAGAATGGAGGGATGATGTATCATATTCTATGGCTATAGAATCATTAGGGGGAGCAGTGGTGGGAAACATTTTTAGTATGGTTGTGAATCATTGACTAAAGTAATTAAACCTCTCTTTTTTCTCCATTTTCAAAGCACCAAGCTCACTTAGTGGTGTAGTGGGCCTCTTCTCTTCTCCAAACTTGCATAAAAATTCCTTTTGTGATTGGTTCCAATTTGTAATCAAGCCCATGGAAAGATTATAATACTAGGCGACAAGTTTGTTTTCAAAAGTGAAAGGGAATAATCTACATGCCACCTATTCATATTGGAAACTCGCCAACCTCAAGGCCAAGTAAAAGTTTTGGATGTGATCTTCCAGAGTAGTTGATTTCCCGGGATTGAATTTTGGGATAAGCCATTGTAGATGGTAGGGAAAATCATGTAGAGGACCTTGAATATTCAAATCCCCTTGATCCATCCATTCTAATTGATTACCAGCCATGTTTTGTCTATATGTTCTTCTTAACTATCGTAATCGGTATGTTATTCTTCATCTTCTGAATTTTCACCACCTTGTGACCCTTCATCTTCTTTGTCAGAGGGGCCAAATAAATGAGGTCTTTTTATGGATTCTACCAAATCCACAACAGATAATTCAACCAAATCTTCAGCTGAATCAACCAAGACACCTTCCATAGTTTTTGGTATCCTAAGAGCACGTCTATGGGGTAATATACTACTGATAGGAATTCTTCCAATTTTTTTTATGTATGCCCAAGTGAAATGCCTAAGAGATATTAGATATTCTTGTGTGATCTCCTACAAATGCTGAAGGCTATTTGGAGGAGGAAAGTCTTCAATATTAAGCTCTTCGAATGGCTCAGGATTTGATTAAGGGGAAACATGATGATTTTAATCTTGACTAGAAGTTTTCAAATGATACGAGTGAGGGAACCTACCAACCATGCAATGACGAACCTCCTTCTAATGCCAAAATATTGTTGATAGGGCGAAATGCACCACTTATATTCTAAGGGGATATCTCTAGTATGATGTCCCAATTAGACTTCACACCATTTGGGATGATAGTCCCATCCGAAATGTTGGCCCGATAACCATATTGTGTTGATGAGAATACAGTTTGGGCGAAGTAAGAAATGAAAGGGAAATCCAAATAAGACTCTTTATGAGATACAAGTTAGAACAACTTATGGAAATACATTAAGTAATATACACAAAGAATATTACAAAAAATTCACAAATCGACATGAACCTTAAAAGAGAGAGTGATAATAAACTTTAATTAATATGCATGAATATAGAAGTATACTAGCTATCATTTGTAAATCAGTTTGTAACTAATAACTAGGATGAAACATATATATAAATAAACAAAAAATTCCTAGGATGATAGAAGTTTTCAATTAATGAAATATTTCACTAACCTTCAACACATGAACAACAATCATATACCATTAAAAAAAAAAAGATAACATTCTTACAATGTTCAATAAAATTTGATAGAAATGCTTTCTGTGGTCCAAAAGAGATTCTAATTATTGATGATGGAATATCCCATGTACAATCACACAATACATCTAATAGACCCAATAGTGGGAATGCAAAAATGTAACTTGATCTTCAAAGAAATTTATAAGCTTTCCATTTCAAAGTGTTTCAAAGAGTTCAAAACTAAAAGTCCCTATTACTAGCCTAGAGGGTCTATTTATATAAAGTGAGGTGACTTTTCACCTTCCATGACATTTCAACTACCCTGATGTCTAATTTATATTTGATTTTATTTGTAATTCTATTTTCTTCTCACATGATTACATTGAAATTAAAAATAATAAAAATAATCATACTTTTTGGTACTAATTCCAAGATAGCCAAGGTCAGGTCTTGAAATTGTAATTCTTGGGTCAGGTAAACATGCCATGCCTTGTAATCAACTGCTATGGATAAGACTTTTTTTAATATAAAAATTTCATAGGTTATCTCACACTTGAAAGAATTGGGCATTGTTTTTTTCAGAACAGTCTGTATTCAATGGAATAGTGTAGTGACCATCATGTGTAACTTTACTAGTTCCACCACATGTCATTCGATAACTTCCTTGGTAGGATTTGTGTCCTTCTGAGTGATGTTTAGTTTGCGTTCATTTATAATTTCTTGTATCTTTAGATGAATCTCTTGTTCTTTCCTTATCTTTCCACGTGCTCCAATGGGGAATATTTTATGGGATTTGATCAAAACTCCCATCATGTTGTGAATTTGTTGATAAATATTCAAAATTATGATAACATACTTCCCTAGTTTTTTGTTGGCTTGGATGGTCAATATGATCTTTTCCTTGTCATTTTATTTTCCCATATCATCTTTTCTTAGTTGGTGGAGTTGGATGCTTTGTGCTCCACCCATAAATTATGTCTACAATTGTTATGGCTTCCCTCAATAGTGTACCTTTGGCTTTGATTGTATTTTAAAAGGCCATATGTGTGTAAGTTACCTTTTGAAGTGTGGTCACTTCCTTGTATAGTTGCTTCATAATATCTTCTAATAAATTGTTTTCTTCCGATGTCGTTTCCTAGAAATGTTTATCATTGGAGCTTAAGGCTAACAAATCTTGATTCTCTTTACAAAGCCTCTCATTTTCTTGTCACTGCATTTCTCATGATCTTTTCTAATTCCTTGAACTTATCCAGCAAGTGCTCAATGTTTCATTCAATGGTAGCAGATAAATTCAATCTTACTAAAGCAATGACTAAAGGAGTATCCATGGTGTTAGACATTATTTTTATTTTTCTGATCATCGAGATTAGTTTTTTTGGTTCTCAGGCTAAATATCTACATATTTCTTGGACAATGTTGTTGGAGGTGTGATCGAACCAGAAGATTGAAAGATCTAGGAATTGATTTCCTTCACTAGTTGTGATATCCATCTCTTCAAGTAAAAGGCGGCCTCTTGTGAGTGGTATTGAAATTGGGGTCAAAGGCTCAACATTCATGCTAGAAAATATGACCTGAGCTTCCTTCTCAACTTGCTCCTTTTTTCTTGTTTCCACTTGACCTTGTTTTTCAACTAATTATTTCACCAATATTTCATCTTCTTATTTCTTCCTTTCTTCTTCTTCCCTTAGAGCCTTTTCTCTTTCTTCATAGGATTTTGTTTTTCCTCAACTTTATCCTTTATTTCTCTTTCCTTCTCGAGTCATTTACCTTCTTTTAAATATTTTTATTTATTGGTTGCTTCCTTTTCTCTTTCCATCTTTTGAGTGGCCCTTTTATCTTTAGTATATTTTCCCTTTGATGACTCTCCGACTGTGGGTTCAACACCATTTTGCTGTTGAGGCTCATTTTCCTTTCTTTGCGCTTCCACGACCTATGCAACATTGTAGTGGTTCTTTATTTTCTCTTCATATTCATCAGTGCTCAATGTGTATGGCCATCTATATTTTAACTAAGAGTAGTGAGTCACTACTATGCTTCTAGGATCATACATGTGGAAATTGAGTTCACTAAATTTGAAGTGTTCCAAGTCTGTTGCTTTGGCTTCCACATCTTTATCACATTTTACATAGTATATTCCTACATATAATGGTCAGGTAGTCCATGGTACATACTTTGTTTGAGCCAACATGCCTCCAACTCCTGTCGTCACTTCGTATTCCAATTCATGTAGAATTACTTTATCTGTGAAAAATAATGGGAGATTATGTGGGGACTTGTATGCTCCAAATACCTTGATGTATGTGGCATCAAATGGTGTGAACTAGTCAGCTACATCATGAAATGTTTCCTTTGAATTCTCAAACGTATTTGACACTTCACTATCAAAGAGAATGTGAAAAAATGGTGAGATGAATCCTTATACTATTATGGCAGAAGATGATTTGTAATGTTTCTCCCATAAATCCCTGCAATATATGTGAATCAGATGAATTATGAAGAAAAACCATCTCCATCCCATCATCTATAATTCATATTTAGAGAATATAAAATCAAGAAGGTATGAGGCCATGTAAAATTTTGGTTTCTCTCTCATCGAAAGAGTTTGGGCTTCTCTTATTCTTTTTTGAATAGAAGCCACTGAAATCTCTACCTAGTTAAATACCCTTCCTTCTTGGGTGCACGTGTACATTAATGACACCCAAATCTCTTCAAATGTATCTGCATTGGGTTTTCCATATAGTCAAAAGCACATTGCTACAATAAGCTAATATTCTCTTCTTAGTAGCTTAGTTTTGTAGACCCCATCAGACTTAGTTCAAAAATTACTAGGGTATTACTACCAAGTCGTCAGGACATCTTTGCTTCTTAGGTAAAATTTATTATATCATTTTATTGTGAGAACCACTTTATATATGAGAAACTTATGTTAATTGGTGATACGAGGGTATGTTAATGTTGTTATACCTTCCCTGCGGTTGTTTTGAATGGTCATATCACTAGCTTCAATGCATTTTATGAGCCATTCGATGGTATTCCCATAAGGGAAGACTGTAGGATGTGATGAGACTTTATGAAACCAAGACCATATAACATTCTAATATACTTCACCATCTTCCTCATCATCAGGAATCTCCTTTCGGGAAAATATCTAGTATATTTATAACAATGTGATCGACATAGATTTATCAAAAAACTAATTTGTATCTATATATATCAAGAGTAAGGTGATATATATTCCCTATGACCCTTCTTATACTATCTATTTTTCCAGTCTCTTCTTTGGTCATACCATCTCTCTTGGAGATGATGAAATGATGAGACATGGAAATTTCATTATACCCGACGTTTCAATTATATTCATTATTATAAACAATTAAAAGTTAGTCGTGTGGCATAGGAGGAAAAAATAGTCTATGATAAGGTAGTGTTTTGTAGTGCAAAGGAAGGGTTTTGATTAGAAATGAGGGATGTGTCACGACGTGGGATGAGTTATGGTAAAGTACATCATGCCACAATTTTCTATTATATATATTTACAAAAATTGTTTCATTACATGGGGTGATCGGTATACTAATCAGTGGCATGCACGACAAGGTAATGGAACATATATAATGACCTTGTAAAATTGCAAAGTGTTAGATTATATCAGGTGCATGGCTTGCACCATTGCACGGGGTTATATGTAAGGTTAGACAACCAACTTGGCCAGTGATACGAAAGGGATATGTATGAATATGTGGTGCAGTGAAATGGATTAACATATTCCACATTCATAGGATGCATTGACATAGAGAAATTGTAGACTATGAAGAGGGTTGTGGATTTGATCAATGAAAATCATGTGTGAAAGGAAATTATAAAGGAGGGGAATGACTAAGTGATACAAGGGGATTGAAAACTTAAGGTGTTATATAAGATGGAATAAAGGATGTCAAGAAAATAAAGGTCATGTGCAATACTAGGTAATCCATGAAATTACTGAAAAAGAAACGATTACAAGTCAAGGAAGCAAAAATATTACCTAGAACATTGCGTGAAGGCTCTGGGATTGGGTGGCACATCGCACCTAAGTAGGAAAAGGAAACATTGGCATGTCGTGATGCATTGATGAAGCAGAGAGCCCTTGCAATAGAACCCAATGATGGAAATGAATTGGGGTAGGGCATATATATAAGATTTCACATGTGTGAGGTGTAATAAAAGAAAAAAGGACTAAGGTAGTGTGACAAATATGAGGGGACACAATGTACTAGACTATCATGTTGTGACACGCTTCACTGTGAGAGCATTGGACTATGGGAGCGCGTTGTGTTGTGATGTAAGGGATATTTGCACTATGGTATTATGGAGGGTTGCACTAGGTTGTCCTATGAGGTTTCATTATACCATGTAGTTTTAAAAATGTACACAAGTGAAATTCTCCTTACCTCTCTAACTCAGGGTATGAAGAGGAGTTTGATAGTTCTGATCATAGAGATTTTTATCACTTGAAAAACAAAAGGAGACTCCAAATTTTGGTTCATGTAAAAAAAATTGGGGTTGTTGTAGCTGCTAAAACAAATTCATATACTCTTCTAGATGTTAACTCTTCCATTAATTTTGGAGCATGCTTCACCGTCTAATTCATTTTTACATGATATCACATGGTGCTTACAATACAATGCAACTTGGTCACTTTTGTGTCATTCCAATTATAATTAAGGGAAGTATAAGCCTCAGTCAACCATCTACAATCTTGTTGACCTTTTGTGTCAACCGTTATTGTGTCAGTTGTATTTCGTGACTTCATCTCAACACATAATATTTTGGTCAAGTTCTTTTGGATTGTTCATGGATACACCAAGTCCCTCCTCAAATGAATTTTATCCTATCAACATCAACTTAGTATCTAGGAGAGGGATCTAGAAACTAGTAGTAACTTAGATCTTGAAGTCTTTAGTTGAAAACTTCCTCATGATCGACAATGGATTTTTATCATTGAACAAGGATCAATCAAATATATGAGTGTTTGAGATGAGTCCTTCTATTCAGACTCTTTGGATTATGCTTGCTACCTTTGGTTCCATTTTCATCATTGATACATACCCTCATGTTTGTTAATCATATCCCTCAATGACTAGTAACTAGAAAATTTCTATCATGATCGAAATCAGTTCAAATATTTGCATGATGTAGATTCATACCATTGGGGTTGGGACAAAGACCTTAGGCTTGGGGGAATCTCACTCATACATGCCATCCCTCCCAAGTTGCAATGGATTTTTTTAACTATTTAATGTACTTTTAACACCACTTGGGGGAACCGTCATTTGTGTCCAATGTCTCATTGTTGTATACTATGACATGTATCCACATTGCATTTGATTGTGGCTGTGGTCTCTTTATTAATAACATGATCCACATTGTATTCCTTCATGGACACATACTTTCATTTCATGTCATGGATTCATAGTGTATTATGTTTGTGGCCATGCTTAGTTGTATTTTGTATCGAGCATGGGTATTCCTACCTTAGGTGTGTTAGTGTGTTTGGTGCACACATGTACGAAATCACACCAACTTAAGGGGTGTGGTTTACCCTCTTAAGTTATTGGTCATAGGCAAAAAATATGTGGAGTCAAGCACGTTAGTGGAACATGCTAAAATATAAACATACTAGATAGAGAAATAGCATGCATATTCAAACATAAAAATTAAAGTAAAACTAAAAAAAATAAAAAAAAACTCTAAATAGAGTCAAACAACTACAATAATCCAAATGGTGGCGCTTACGTCCCCTCTTATTGAGTGCTGGTAGGAAATGAGGATGAAACGTTAACCCGTTTTCCAAGGGGCCCTTAGAAATCGAGGTTCTAAGTCCCAATGCAAGGATGTCTTTACTCCCAAGCTTGCTTTTTGGTCAATTTAGTGTGTCCTAAATTGCTACATTAATTTGTCAATCCGGGATTCGTAAGCTGACGAAGTGTGGCGCACTATATGTGCAAGATAACCTATCTCTTACTTTTTGTCGTTTTTGGGTTTTTTATTTATCTTGGGGGTTTTATCTTGGTTGGTTTCCTAATGTGAGATGGAAATTCTAAAAGAAAAGTATGGATATAAATGTTCAAGGCAATGATGTCCTTTATAATGATTTCCCAAGCTTCAAACTTCAAAAGGGTTTAAAACATGCAATGACAAAATTAATTCCTAAAAGAAAATGAAAATGTGCCACTATACTAGTCAAACAAACAGTGAACTATTGATCATGAAACCCATTACCCTTGCTGCTATCTAAATACAAAAGAAACTGTGCTCAAAGAAATCCAAGAATTGCAAGAAAAGTAAAGCTAAAATCAAATTACATCAACTCATATTCTGACCCCTCACCATTAGTCTCGCTATGGCTTTCGGAGGTAATCATAAACAACTTGAGCAATCTGATATCTAATTTGCAGAAAAATAAACCAATATCAAATTACACACTCATACTTCAATCCCTCACCATTAGTCTCGCTATGGCTTTCGGAGGTAACTGATAATGACATGAGTAATTTAATATCTAATCTAACTAATAAAGCAAATGTACAAAGCTGAAATAAATAAAACAGTGCTGGAATTAAAAGCTAAGAAAAATAAATCAGCAGAAGGACAAGACTGATTCCATGTCATTAGTCATTGTAAAACTATGTGCAAATGCCCGGGCTGCCTACTGTAATCTGGAACAAAGACACTGATCAGTTAACAGCAGTATAAAGCATGAAAATTTATGGACAGAAATAAAACGTTAATACCATAAGAGATGTAATATATACACGTGAATAACTATGGCATAATGAACGTAAGGAAATAAAGCATGAAACTATACAGCAATAAACAAAACCTCGGCGTGTGCAGGGGCCCTCTGCACAATCCTCGGGCAACAAATATTAACCACGAATTATGCTTATGAACAGAGTCTTCTCATATATTCAAAACGCAGTCATAACAAGGAAATAATGTCACGGTACAGTGGGCTTTCTTTTCAGCAAAATTACATTACAGAAGCTCGCTACTATGCGTATGAGAACGCATTATTTATAACAGAGGATGACATAACTACTTTCCTTCAATCTGCGCTGATAAAAGACACGTGAACAACCACATCCAGAAATCTAGCATTATGGTTGCCATGAAGATTAAATCTATGGAGGGTGGCCGTTGGATTTGGCTTATGGAGCAGTTCACAGGTGTTGATATGTCCTCTGAGATTTAGGAACGGCTACGCAAGTCTTCACGTGGTGAAAAACGAAGTTCTGTCACCGTAGGACTCTTAGGTTGACCACTGCTTGACTACTTTTGACCACGGCCTTCTTTGGTGAATTCGACTGAGCCAATAGGACTAGGTCCATATCCATGTCGTTTCCAATTGCCCATGTGGCTTGATTTGCCTGAAGACACCTGCAATATAGACTTTAACAAAATGGCTGTGGAAAGTTGAAGCAGCTGCGGAAAGTGACAAGATTCCGCAGCTCAATGAGCAAAAATCTAATTCAAACATCAGACACAAAACATATTTAAAAACCACTTTAAATGCTCTTTTATGATTAATATGCAATGATGTTGATGACTTAGGAGGTCTAGGTAAATGGAAAAAGTCTAGAAAGGTGTATAGGAAAGATGCAAGTTTGGGACTCAACATACCCCCACTGTGAAGGTGTTGCATGTCCCCATGCAACCAAAATTTTGATCATCCTCCTTCAATTCATATGCCCTGATACCTCTGCTAGTACATCGAGTCCTCTTCTCCTCTTTCTTGGTGCTGCTAACATCCTGGGCTTCTTCATCAAGCATTTGAATTTGAGATTAATCAGTGCTCTACTTATCTTCTTGCATTTCTTCTTCAATTTCCTGTTCTTTTTGTGCCACAGTCCCAGATGTAGCATAGTGTTGTCATGAATGATCTTGTCAAATCTGCTTTGCTCCTTTAATGCTTCATTTTCATTTTTAATATGTCTATTTAAAACCTCCAACTCAAAGACTTCTTGTTTCAACGATTGGACTAGAGCTTCTTGTGTTGTGTGAGGCTGAGTGGATGAAGTGCTAGGACCCGTGGCTGTTCTTTCTAAGGATTCTATGTAATCATACACCTCTTGCTGCTTTGGATCTATCTCGGGTGTCGTTTTCCTTGGGCTGTCCCCAAAATGCTGTGAAGGAGAATTGACTTCAAAATCTGGCCGAAAAGGACTCATGTCAACATCTTGAGGACTAGTTTCAACGTTTGGCTGAGAATGAGGTGGACTACGGCCAGCTGGATTTTGTTCAGGTGTTCCTTCTCCCAAATCAATAAAATGGGGTCCTTTTGTTTGTGCTTTTCTCCACTTTCCTTTAAGCCCGGTGCTTCTTCTTACATGCTGTGGACTACTGTCTTTTTCCTTCTGTTTTTCTTTTCCTTTCTTTTTGGCCATAGCTGACTGTTCCTGAAGGTGAACTAGTCTATCAGAAAATACTTGATGGTCTTCTTCTGAGGAAGGGGTTTGATGCACAGCCTCAATGCTTCTTTTCCCTTTTGATTTTGTTGGCTTTTTACCCTCAGTCTTTTCCTTCCTCCTTTTAGACAGTCTTTCTTCTCTACTAGTTCTTTCAACTGTGTTAGTAGGAGTGCTTTGAGTTTTATCACCTGTTCTCTTTCTTCTACTTATTTTTGATGTGCTACCTTCAGGGGTTTCTTGGGGTTCTTCAAATAAATTTATAATTAAAAACTGCTCCCAGGTGTCCTTTTTCTCTTTTAATTGTTTTTCTATGAAGATTTTCACGAGACCATGGTGATACAAATGTGGTTCTACGTCCCCCAGATGCTTTTGGACGGTCACAGACATATTTTTCAAACTGTTTAGTAAAAATTATGGCAGATTAAGGGTCTGGTTGTCTAGGAAATTCATCAATAGTCGGGTATGATACATGTACATTGATCCAAAACGTCCCTCACAGGTGATAAAATTTTGAATAACCAGCAGTAAACTGGCCCACTCTTCTTTTAAAGCATAAACAAGAATTCCCTTTTTGAAAATTGTGACATCCATACCTGGGTTATGTAGGATCACTCTCCAGGCTTCCTCGCCAATGCTCTTATTCTTGAACCAGCGTTCACCTTCTTGAGGGAGTTCTGTAGCAGCTACTATGGATGCCTCAGTCACTGTAAATTTGAGGTCCCCAATTTCTACCTCCAGACCGCTGAAAGACCTCGCAAAAGCTTTTGTTACCTCCTTATTGTAGCCTTTAAACTTTTGAATAAACTGAAGCCATTTTGCCTTTTTCAATATGTCTTTGACTTGCGGGTATCCTTCCATAAATTTGGGTCCCTCTAGTTCTGTCCTCAACAACCGACCCATCCTTCCTTCTGTTCTTTTAAAACTCGTCTGCGTGAGGAGGGTTTAGAGGAGGTAAGACGTCTAAATTAGCGGAAATGAATAGGGTTTATGAAGGAGACCAGTGACTGTAAGCGGATATCAGAGAATAGGTACACGGAATGAAGCGGAACAGAAAACAAAATGGGGTGAAGGCTTATGTGAGCACGGTGGAAATGTAGCCGTGAGGTCAATAGAACAGTAGGGGGAGTAAAGTGCATCCGACAGTATTTAAAATTGGGTGGTTGCAGAGTAGACGCAAGCACGTTTATGAAACAGCTGCAGATTTTGTACGGCTGAGAGAAGCCGTAGTCAAATCAACCACGTTCCATAATTACAGGTGGAGTATCAAAGTATAGCCGAACACGAGTAAAGACCGGAGGCTTGATTATGAGGCCGTTTAAAAATGAATGCAAGGATTGTGGGGGAATCGTATAGAGATCGTGGAACAGTTATGGAGTTATCAATGCAATCATTGCATATAATGGAGCTATGGTTTATAACTATGTAAAAATGTGCTTAAATGCCATTTGAAATAAATTTCTACTCATACCTTGGAATTCTTGCCATTTTTCATTAGTCTTCAATCAGTTGCTCCTCGTTGATGCTTTTGAATGCCTCATGTCTTCATAATATGTCCTCATACTTGCATTTGATTTCATGATTGTTGAACTAACATCTAACTGTAAATTTTTGAAAAACAGAGTGGTGGCTGCAGAAACTACTTCTGGTTGCGGAAACTGGTGTCAGCTGCGGAAACTGACACAACAATTATTTGGGTGAATGGAGATGGATAGATGATAACTGACTGAATGAAAATGGTCATGAAAGAAAATTTTTTATTGGTGAAATGAAATAAAATAGATGAAATGGAGTGAAATGAAATGAAGTGGAGTGGAATGAAGTGGAATGAAATGGAGTGGGTTGTCATAAAACTTGTGAAATGAGAGAGAGAGAGAATTTTTTTTTTTTGGAAAATATAGGGTGTCAGGTGTTCCTGATTTTCACCCTACATTTTCTGTATAAGACTGCCAATCAGTGATTGGTTTTCAGGCTTACACAATTTTTTTTTTTTTTTTTTTTTTGAAACTGAAAAGAACAAAGGCTAGGCTGGTGGAGAAGAAGGATTCTTGTTCACCAGCCTTATTGCAGAATTATATTGAAAATTTTTGACAAATTCCTCTTTTGAGAGTGTCTTATGATAGATCTTTAATCTGTGTCCATTCACAATAAGAGGAGTTTGAGATTCATCAATGGTCTTGATTCTTACCGCTCCATTGCTAAAGATCTTGTCAATCTCATATGGCCCAAGCCAATGAGTCTGAAATTTTCCTTTAAAATCTTTAAACTTGGAATCAAATAGTAATGCCCAATCTCCTTCTTGAAACTTCTTCTCTTTGATGTATTTGTCATGCCATTTAGCTCTTTGATATTGAACTAGATCAGTTCTTAGAATTGCCTCTTGTCTGATCTCATCTAGCTCATTCAACTGCTCCATTATATGCTTTTGGGCTTCTGATAGATCCATCCCCAACTGAACTGCCATCTTGAAGGTTTTGACTTGGAACTCAATGGGGAGCAGGACTTCTTTCCCATAAACAAGTTCATAGGGAGAATGTTCTGTTGTATTTCTCCATGTAGTTCTGTAGGCCCACAAGGCTTCAGGAAGCCTTTCTGCCCAATCTCTTCTGTGTAGATGAACAATTTTGGTGATGATACTTTCGAGAACTTTGTTTGTAGACTCCACTTGACCATTTTCTTGCGGATGGTAAGGAGTAGATCTTCTGTGCTTGATTTTGTAATCTTCCATCAGCTTCTCCACCAGGTTGGATGTGAATTGGCTTCCCTGATATGTCACAATTTCTCTTGGAACACCAAAGCGAGTAAAAATATCCTCATAAAGAAAATTAACAACTGAATTTTTAATAGTAGACACTAATGCTTTGGCTTCCACCCATTTAGTAACATAATCAATACAAACCAATATATACTTCTTTTGCTTAGATGGTGGATTAATAGGTCCAATGAAATCTAAAGCCCATTTTTCAAAGGGTTCGATGAGTACCTATGGTTGCAATGGAATTTCATTTGAAAGGGTAGGTTTCCCTACTCTTTGGCAGCTGTCACACCTTTTGACATATTTTTTTGCATCTTTGAAGAGGGAAGGCCAACAATATCCTAAAGAGAGGATTTTATAGGCTGTCCTTTTGTCAGCAAAGTGTCTGCCGCATGGTTCATCATGACATGCCTTGAGGATATCAGGCATTTCATCCTCCCTGACACATATTCTGATCACAAGATTTGGCCCTGTTTTAAACAATTCGTTAGAAATCCATGAATATTTTGAACTCTCCTAAATAATATTTCTTCTTTCACTTGGAAATAAATATGGAGACAGTTTCCCTGTAACCAAATAGTTAGCAATATCTGCATACCAAGGGGTCTTAGTAGTTACTTCAAACAAGTATTCATCAGGAAACTTATCCTCTACAATAGAATCTTCTTTAGTATTCTGAATCCTAGACAATAAATCAGCTACTGTATTTTGTTTCCCTGGTCTATCCAACACAGTAATATTGAATTCCTGCAAAATTAGGAGCCATCTTGTCACTCTACCATTAGTAACAGGTTTTTTCATTAGATATCTAATCGCAGAATGACCAGTATGAATAAAAGTTTCATATCCTGTTATATAATGTCTAAACTTATTGATTGCATGAACAACAGCTAAAAAATCCTTTTCAATTATAGTATAGTTCAACTCAGTGGGAGTCAAATTTTTAATGGTATAGTAAATGGCATAAGGGACTAAATCCTTTTGACCCAACACAGCTCCTAGAGCTGTATCTGAAGCATCTGTAGAAATATGGAAAGGGAGTTTCCAATTTGGTCCTCTCAAGATATGTGCTTCAGATATTCTTGTTTTCAAAGTTTCAAAGGCTGATTGACAATCAGGATCCCATTTGAATTCATAGTCTTTTGTAAGTAGTTTGAAGAGTGGAGATGCTATTTTAGTGAAGTTTTCTATAAATATTCTATAGTATCCAGTAAATCCTAGAAAACTTCTAACATCTCTTTGACAATTTGGAATAGGCAACTTGGAGATGACTTCAACTTTTGATCTATCAACCTTAATCCCATCTCCTGAAATATGATGCCCCAAAACAATACCTTCAGTAAACATCATAAAGCATTTTTCATGGCTTAATGAAAAGTTTGTTTCTTTACATCTTATAAGGACTTTTTCCAAATTTTCTAATGCCTCTTCAAATGAATTACCGTAAACTGTAAAATCATCCATATAAACCTCTACAAAATCATGGATTAGATCAGAAAAAATTCCTAGTACTGCTCTTTGGAATGTTGCGGGTGCATTAAATAACCCAAAAGGAAGCACTCGATAGGCAAAAGTCCCCCATGGACAGGTAAATGTGGTCTTATCTTGATCTTCAGGTGCTACCTGAATTTGATTATAGCCACTAAAACCATCCAAAAATAAAAAGTACTTTTTACCTGCTAATGTATCTAATACCTGATCGATAAAAGGCAAAGGAAAGTGATCCTTCAAAGTTGCTTTGTTCAATTCCCTGTAATCAATGCATACCCTCCATTTACCATTCTTTTTAGGTACTATAACGAAAGGAGAAACCCATCGGCTATCTGAAATTGGATAAATGAAGTTTACATTGAGTAGTTTTTGGAGCTCTTCTTTCACTATCTCCCTAAGATTTGGATTCATCCTTCTTTGAGGTTGTCTGATTGGTCAACTGTTTTCCTCAATATAGATATGATGGATGCAAGTCTTGGGATCAATACCTTTCATGTCAGTATACTCCCATGCAAATGCAGTAGAATGTTTTTGCAAGATTTTGGTTAGTTCTTCTTGTTGTGACTTTTCCAAATGTTTGTTGATATTCAATGTTTTTCCTGGAAAAATATCAATAGTAGAACTACCAAACTCTTCCATAGAGTAAAGATACATTTGTCTTGATGATAAATATTCTATGTCAGATTCCAACTGAAATTGTGTGGGGTCATATTCTGAAGATATCTCAAAATTTTCTAATGTGTTCAGAATTTGACTATCCTCACTGATTTCAGAAATGGTAAAAACAGGTTGTATAGTGTCCTCATCATCAACCCATTCATTGTCTCCTACTTCTGTGATTGCTTTTGCTGGAGGATACAAATTGAATTTCTTTGTCGAATTGCCATTAGAAATGTACATGTCCCCAGATCTACAACTAATAAAAGCATCAGCTGTGGCTAGCCAAGGTCTTCCTAAGATAAGTGGGTGCCCTCCTAGATTACTCTTGGGAGTCAAAATCATAAAATCTACTGGATATTCCCAAGAATCTAAGGAGACTGAAATATCTTCTAATACACCATTTGGTTTGATAATTGATCGATCTGCAAGTTGCAGTAAAGTAGGTGTAAAAAGAAGATTAGGAAGTTTTAGCTGTTCCATAGTCTGTCTACTCATAATGTTGATAGAAGCCCCTAAGTCAATCAATGTGTTTGGAATTTCTATCCCATTTATATGTGTCTTGAAAATTGGACTACCTGGATCTACATACTTCTACATGGTAATTTTTCCCATCATGATATCTGCAATTTTTCCTACCAGGTGGATTCTTCTTGTATCTCTTAGTTTCCTTCCTGGTATTTTGAGACTCAACTCCTTTATTGTTTTTGCTAGAATAGGAATCTCTCTAATGGCTTGTAGCAAGGGAATATTGATACAAACATTCTTTAATTCATCTAGAAAATCATAGTTAGGCAACAAGATTTGTTTTTCCACCCCCTTGTCAATTTGTAGTCTTTCAGGAAAAGGAGGTGTAGATGAAGATGCAGGTTGCTCAACTATAGGAGTTGTGGGTGTTGACTTTTCTTTTTATTTTTGAATGTTTGAATTTTGAAGAGATGCTTCCTTAGAACCCTTATTGACTTGAAGAGAATCCTCCTCAGAGGTATCTTGCTCTTGAATATCTATAGAAGGTTTTTCTAAAACTCTACCAGATCTGAGTTGTACATCATTGAGAGGAACAATCATATGGGTAGGAAATTGTTGTCCTTCTATCATGTAAGTATTCTGAGGATTTTTATTGTTAGGATTTGGCAATGGCTGAGCTGGAAGTTGATTTGTATTTTGTTGGAATGGAAGCATGAGTTGAGGATTTGGATTTTGTTGAGAAGGTTGTTGTTGTGGAAATGGCAATGAAAGTTGTAGATTTGGGTTTGGAAGTTGTGGAGCTTGTTTATTTTGAAAAGATGGAGGATATTGATAAAATTGAGCAAATCTCCCATAAGGATTTTTCATACCTTGTACCCATGACTGATATGAATTTTGAGGTTGGGGCCAAGGTTGTTGCCAAGGATTCCAATTTGGTGGGGTTGAAAATTCATAGGGTTGTTAAACCCTTGAGTTTGTTGCCCCTGCCAAGGTCTTCTTGCAACAAAACAGAGAGATTCTACTGAATTTGGATCTTCTTGAAAGACAACTTTGAGTCCAGGAATTGAAGGACAATCCTTGGTCTCATGATTCTTTGAGAAAATCATACATGTTTCTACAACTTTTGCATCCAAGGGACATTCCCTTAAAGCATGTTTCTTCCTACATTTCGGACAAAAGATGGCTAGAGCATCAGTTTCTGCTTTCTGCTTGTTTTGAATTTTAAGGGTGTCTAGTTGTTCACTAAGGCTCCCTAAGATATCAGTTTTGAATTCATCAAGCATATTGCCAATCTCTGCCCTACTTACTGATCCAGTTGCAGATTTGTTTTCCCTGATAAGAGAAGGATCTCTAGGCCTTTTTCCCGTTTTAGATTTTCCCCTTGAGAGATGGACACATAGTTCTGTTATGTCACGAAGTGGAAGTTGAGAAATGTCTCCTTTCCCCATCATGTTTAAAATATCTATCCATTCATCTCTGATGGCTTTTAATAAAATGGCTTTCAAAGTTTCCTCATCTAAGTTGCTCATCTTTGCTCTTTTTAAGTTGTATTGAAATCTTTCAAGTAAATCCTCCAAATTTTCATCTTCTTTTTGCACCATTTTGAATACCTCATCCTTGTGATTGGTGGGCATGCAATAGTCCAAGTATCTATCCAAAAATGTTTGTTTCATATCATTCCAAGTCCTAATAGATTGGGTGACTAATCCCATGAACCATTTCAAAGCGGCTCCCTTCAATGTTGAAGGAAACAGTTTGAGTTTTTGAGAGTCTTCCATTTAATCATAGGTTCGGCACACGACTTCAAACTCAAACAAAATTGTTTCAGGATCCTCACTCGCAATCCATAAAAGTTGGGGAGGACAGATGGTGAGATGTTTTTCATTGTTGTATGAGTTTCCTCATCAACTATAGGGAATCCAAACGAGTTGTCTCCTTCCCTATTTCTTCCATTATTACCTCCACCTCCACCATTGTTGCCTCCATTATTTCCTCCTCCTCTACCTCTACCTCTACCTCCGAATCCATCTACTACTTCCTCTGTCATGATATTTTCTTCAGAGTCCTCAGAGTACTTTGGTTCTTCTATCAAGGGAGGATGAGAGGGAGTTTCTTCCTTTTCTTCTTCAGGTGATTCTACTTCTTTAATTACAATATACTCTCCTGTAGAAGTAAAGAAAGGGTCTTCTTCTAAATGAGATTTGGTAGATGGTGTAGGAGAATCCTCTAATTCAGCTGCTCCTTGAATTCCAGGAATCTTAAGGCTAGGGGTAGATGGTGGTGAATCTTGTCTATGTCTTGAAGAAGATATAGTTGTGAAAATCGAACTCTTGGCTCTGGCTATAAACGTTCCCCTAGAATCTCTCTCTATGCATGTCATTTTTTTTATTTTTAAGTTGGGCTAATAATTCTCTTTCTGATCTTCCAGGTCACACTAGGTGCAAGAAGAGAGCATACTTAAGAAATTATTGAACCAATAACTCTCTTTTCTAATCCTCCAGATCACACTAGGTGCAAGAGGAGAGCATACTTCAAGAAGTTATCAAATTTTCCCTTCTTTTTATTGTTTTTTTTTTTTTAAGAAATTGGCTACCTAGTTACACTTCCCCAGCAACGGCGCCAAAATGTTTGGTCAATTTAGTGTGTCCTAAATTGCTACATTAATTTGTCAATCCGGGATTCGTAAGCTGACGAAGTGTGGCGCACTATATGTGCAAGATAACCTATCTCTTACTTTTTGTCGTTTTTGGGTTTTTTTATTTATCTTGGGGGTTTTATCTTGGTTGGTTTCCTAATGTGAGATGAAATTCTAAAAGACAAGTATGGATATAAATGTTCAAGGCAATGATGTCCTTTATAATGATTTCCCAAACTTAAAACTTCAAAAGGGTTTTAAAACATGCAATGACAAAATTAATTCCTAAAAGAAAATGAAAATGTGCCACTATACTAGTCAAACAAACAGTGAACTATTGATCATGAAACCCATTACCTTTGCTGCTGTCTAAATACAAAAGAAACTGTGCTCAAAGAAATCCAAGAATTGCAAGCAAAGTAAAGCTAAAATCAAATTACATCAACTCATATTCTGACCCCTCACCATTAGTCTCGCTATGGCTTTCGGAGGTAATCATAAACAACTTGAGCAATCTGATATCTAATTTGCAGAAAATAAACTAATATCAAATTACACACTCATACTTCAATCCCTCACCATTAGTCTCGCTATGGCTTTCGGAGGTAACTGATAATGACATGAGTAATTTAATATCTAATCTAACTAATAAAGCAAATGTACAAAGCTGAAATAAATAAAACAGTGCTGGAATTAAAAGCTAAGAAAAATAAATCAGCAGAAGGACAAGACTGATTCCATGTCATTAGTCATTGTAAAACTATGTGCAAATGCCCGGGCTGCCTACTGTAATCTGGAACAAAGACACTGATCAGTTAACAGCAGTATAAAGCATGAAAAATTATGGACAAAAATAAAACGTTAATACCATAAAAGATGTAATATATACACGTGAATAACTATGGCATAATGAACGTAAGGAAATAAAGCATGAAACTATACAGCAATAAACAAAACCTCGGCATGTGCAGGGGCCCTCTGCACAATCCTCGGGCAACAACTATTAACCACGAATTATGCTTATGAACAAAGTCTTCTCATATATTCAAAACGCAGTCATAACAAGGAAATAATGTCACAGTACAGTGGGCTTTCTTTTCAGCAAAATTACATTACAGAAGCTCGCTACTATGCGTATGAGAACGCATTATTTATAACAGAGGATGACATAACTACTTTCCTACAATCTGCGCTGATAAAAGACACGTGAACAACCACGTCCAGAAATCTAGCATTATGGCTGCCGTGAAGATTAAATCTATGGAGGGTGGTCGTTGGATTCGGCTTATGGAGCAGTTCACAGGTGTTGATATGTCCTCTGAGATTTAGGAACAGCCACGCAAGTCTTCACGTGGTGAAAAATGGAGTTCTGTCACCGTAGGACTCTTAGGTTGACCACCGCTTGACTACTTTTGACCACGACCTTCTTTGGTGAATTCGACTGAGCCAATAGGACTCGGTCCATATCCATGTCATTTCCAACTTGCCCATGTGGCTTGATTTGCCTGAAGACACCTGCAATATAGAATTTAACAAAATGGCTGTGGAAAGTTGAAGCAGCTGCGAAAAGTGACAAGATTCCGCAGCTCAATGAGCAAAAATCTAATTCAAACAGCAGACACAAAACATAGTTAAAAACCACTTTAAATGCTCTTTTATTATTAATATGCAATGATGTTGATGACTTAGGAGGTCCAGGTAAATGGAAAAAGTCTAGAAAGGTGTATAGGAAAGATGCAAGTTTGGGACTCAACACTTGCCTCAGCGCAAATTCTCCCTCTCTCTACTATGGTGGATTGAAGTTGTTGGATGGCCAACAATTGAGTCCCCTCTATCTCAGCTCCGGATCACACACTGCTGGTATTTCTTGGGGCAATTCTAGCCAACATAACAATGTGCTCTCAAGTTGTTCATCTCTTAGTGGCCTTTTATAGAAGAATTCAAATCCTCCTTCCCTCTCTTGGTACATTGTGGATGGTGACCTAAGAGAGGGGGATGATTCCATTGTGTGCTCCCTTGATGTCCTAAGGAGGCTTTGGTGGTTGTCCTTAGGCGGCTTCAAGTGTGAAATCATTGTCCTAGAGTGTGCTTTTTGTGGTCCTAGAAAGTGACTTCCGCCACTCCTAGGATTGCTCGCTTTTCGGGTCAAAAGGCACGCAAAGGTGCTCTTATCGAAGGATTTTACACACAAAAGCATTTAAGACTTGCTCAAATTTGATTTTTCCTCAGACCTTATAGATTTTGAAATAATTTCTAGATTCTCTAATGTCTCTTGGCCCTGTAAATCCTTCTATTTGACATTAAATAATGTCGTCTTTGCTTGTACGGGTTTCCAGTGTTAACAATTGCCCCCTAATGTGTGAGGCCTAGGAAGAACTGTATAGCCGAAATACATTATAGTTTCTTTTCTGTATATTTTGCATGAAGAGAGAGAGACCTGTGTGGAGCTCGGAATTGGAGACACCCTACACCAGTTCGAAGAACGACCATGTCCTATGGGACCCCTGTAAGCAAATATAATACAATATATAAAAAAATTCAACGAGGCATGCATGTACCATGTTCGCAATGTTGTGGCTAGTTAAACAAATCTAGTTGACAGATACATGTTTTTTCTATGTCACTATTATGGTAGTGATCTGTTGGTTGACGAAGACAACTGTTAATGCCCTTAGGGGCATCTTTTATTTAACAATAGGTGGAACGTGGTACCCATATGCATAAAATTGGTATGGCATACAATTGTGCATTGTACGCATAGGAGCTGGTTGGGACCTTCCCGTGTAAGCATTGCTGAAAGAGATGCTTATGAAGGCACGGGTCTTCAACGAATTTGATCAAAGTGTAATGGTTGTAAGGTACGATACCAACTTGACATGAAATATTTGTGTTGTAGTCGAATTCCAGGAGGATCTATGACATTTGTGGAAAATGATGTCTCCCATACTGCCACCTGAGGATGCCCCTTTTATGGAGAGGGGTGATCCAAAGTATTTCTTCCTTTTTGGAAAATAGGTTTTGAAGTTGACAAAAAGGAAGCCTCAACCGAACGGGGGGTCGCTGATATGAAGGATCAAGATCCGGGATGTGATGGGTTTAACATAGGCATGACAGCAAGGGGTGACTGGAAAATGATGACGTGGATTCGGTGGCCCAAGGTCGGAGTATATAATAAGTAGCTTGGCGGCAGTCATAACTATTTCTAATGGGGAAATCCCTAGAGTCGGTAGGAATTCTAGGGCAGGTATAAACTGGTTATGAATGTCATGGTGGCTTTTCTGTGATGGTGTGATATTTCGACGAAGGGTGTTCAGGGAATGCTGCCATGGGAGAAAAAATGAATGAGTGGGTGGAGGATGAAGTGAATCATTTGCAGTCTTTGTACACTTACTAAAAGAATAAAATAATGGGGTTTAGTTTGTACAAAACACAAATACGAATGCCCCAAAAAATGAAAGTGTTCTCTCACCGACGACGTGAGGAAGGTGTTTTGTTGAGGGTGGGGGCCCCATTGGTTGGTATCATGTGTGAGGTTGATGAAGCAGATGAAAAAGTATCACAGATGGGAATATGTTGATGGAGGTATGGTGGGCCAAATGTGAGGCGTGGTAGTGCGCTTTTGATCTGCTTATGCAAATTGACCATCCGGGAAAGGGGTTTTATCTTGTATGGTTAAAATTGACCTTATGCATGGTGAATGGATGGGCATGAGGTGCTTCCTGGACTAAAGTGGTATGGCCATGACATCACTTTTGTTGTGATATATGGTCTGCTGTGGGTGATGAGTGCCATGGAGGGGAGGCTTTACCGACCAATGAGGATGTTTATCATGTGCAGTGCGAGGTGATGATAAACATGGTCAGATATGTGGAACCTATGGTTGATTTCTGATGGAGAAATTATGTCAGGATATGTAGAGTTTTCTGGGACTCTATCATGCTAGGGGTAGAATGATATCTGCTCTGGAACTTTCAGTGGATGGAGTTGTGGATGGTTTGCGATCTTTCTTGCAAAAAAAACTACCTCAAGTGAAAGCATCTTCTTTTTCAAATATCATTGAAAGTCATGAGCTTTAAAAAGAAGATGAGAGAGGGCATACCTGCCGGTGCTGAAAATTTATCTTTCGGGAGAGAAAATGTGTGGCATCGCCTCTTGTTTGGTCAAATTAGTGTATCCTAAATTGCTGCATTTAATTTTTCAATCCGGGAATCGTAAACTGATGAAGTGCGGCGCACTATATGTGCAAGACAACCTATTTCTTAACTTTTTGTCGTTTTTGGTTTTCTAAAGTGAAATGGAAATTCTAAGATGAAAACAAGTTTGGTTATGTTTGTTCAAGGAAGTGATATCCCCTATAATGATTTACCAACTTGAAACTTTAAAAATAAATTTGAAATTTACAATGATAAGACTTGAAAGAAAATGAAAATGTACTGCTGAAATGAAAAGGTGCTGCTAATCTAATAAATCAAAACAGTGAACTAGTGAGCATGAAAACCAAACTATTCTTGCTACCGACTAAACACAAAAGAAACTATGCTTAAGGAAATTCAAAATTGCAACAAAATAAATCTAAATCAGATTACATCAATTTATCTTCTGATCCTTCATCATTAGTCCGGCTATGATTTTCGGAAGTAATCATAAACAACTTGAGTAACTGATATCTAACTTGCAGAAAGTAAACTAATATCAAACCATACATTCATGATTCAATCCCTCACCATCAGTCCAGCTGTGGCTTTCGGAGGCAACTGAAGATGTCATGCACGATTTAATATATCTAAATTTGCAGAAAAGAAACTAATATTAAACTACACATTTCATAATACAATCCCTCACCATCAGTCCAGCTGTGGCTTTCGGAGGCAACTGAAGATGCTATGAGCAGCTTAATATATCTAAATTTGGAGAAAAGAAACTAATACTAAACTACACATTTCATAATACAATCCCTCACCATCAGTCCAGCTGTGGCTTTCGGAGGCAACTGAAGATGTCATGCATGATTTAATATATCTAAATTTGCAAAAAAGAAACTAATACTAAACTACACATTTCATAATACAATCCCTCACCATCAGTCCAGCTGTGGCTTTCGGAGGCAACTGAAGATGCTATGAGAAGCTTAGTATATCTAAATTTAATTACTGAAGCAGATAAGCAATACTGAAATTAAACAAAAGCTATGAAAAGCAAATTAGCAGCAGAACAATGTTAGTTCCATGTCATTAGTCAAAAAGCTATGAAAATGCCCGGGCTGCCTATCTATAACCTGAAACAAGAACATTGATCAGTGATTAACAATCATAAAGCATGAAAGACAGAAATGAAATGGAAATTATGGAAGTGTATAAACAGAAATGAAACAAATGCAATGTATGAACATATGAATGGATTATGACACAATGATTTCTAAAGAAACGAAATGAAAATTATACACTAATTCACAAAACCTTAGCTGAGCAGGGGCCCTCTACACCAGCCTTGGCAACGGTCCTCAAATACGAATTAAGTTGGAAAACAGAGTCTTCTTATATTAAAAAGCAGTCATTACAGAATGGTAATGTTACGGCACAAGTGTAGCGTAATCACACTACAGAGCAGACTAATAAAAGATAACAGAGACTAACATCGACTAACTTTTTATGCGTATGCAAACGCATCATATATAACAAAAGAAACATAACTGTCTCCTAAAGTTCATGCTGGTGGAGAGCACGTAGACCACTTCGTCCACGAATCTAGGATCATGGCCGTGTTGGAAAGTAAATCTACGAGAGGTGGATGCTTGAATTCGACTAAGGAGCCCTGTACAGATGTCGATTTATCCTCCGCAGGCTTAGAAACGGCCATATGAATCTTCATGTGACACGAAACAGAGTCCTGCCGACATGAGACTCCATGGTTGACTTCCATGTGGACGCCTTTGACCGCGGCTTCTTTGGATGAGTTTGCTTGAACCAATAGGACACGAACCATGTCCACGTCATTCCTGACCTGCCCATGTGGCTCGTTTTCCTTGTAGACACCTGTAGCATAGAGTTTCACAAAATAGTTGCGGAAAGTTGCAGCAGCTGCGGAAAGTGGCAAGATTCCGCAGCTGAATGAACAAAATCTAAATCAAATAGAAAACACAAAAATATAATTAAAAACCATGTTAGATGCTCTTTTGCACATGATATTGACAACTTGGGAGGTTCGGGTGAGTGAAAAAGGTATAGAAAAGTGTATGGAAAAGATGCAGATTTGAGACTCAACATACCCCCACTGTGAAGGTGTTGCATGTCCTCATGCAACCAAAATTTTGATAATTTTTCTTCAGTTCATGTGCCTTGATACTTCAGCCAGCACATCCAATCCTCTCCTCTTCTTCCTTGGTACTGCCAACATTCTGGGCTTCTTCATTAAGCACCTAAATCTGATATTGATGAGTGCTCTGCTCAATTTCTGGCATTTCCTTTTCAATTTCTTATTCTTCTTCTGCCATATTCCCAAATGTAGCATGGTATTATCATGGATGATTTTGTCCAGTTTGCCTTGTTCTTTCAATGTCTCATTTTCATTTTTGATGTGCTTATTTAAAAGCTCTAACTCAAAAATTTCTTGTTTTAGTGATTGGACCAAATCATCCTGCAATGTATGAGGTTGAATGGAAGAAGTACTTGGACCTGTGGCTGCCTTTTCCAAAGATTCTATATAGTCATATACTTTCTGCTGCTTGGGGTCTATTTCAGGTGTCATTTTTATTGGGCTGTCCCCAAAATGCCGTGAAGGAGAGTTATTTTCAAAATCTGGCTGAGGAGGGCTTACATCAATATCTTGCTGAGAATAGGATGGAGTATGTTCAATGTCTGATTGGGAATGAAATGAACCAGGTTCACTAATTGACTGAGATGGACTATGGTCAGTTGGGGACTGTTCAGATGTCTCCTCACCCAAATCAATGAAATGAGGACCCTTAATTTGTGTTTTCCTCAATTTTCCCTTAAGTCTGCTGCTTCTCCTCACATGCTGTGGTACACTATCCTTTTGTTTTTGTTTTCCTTTCTCTGCCTTCTTGGGTATAGATGACTTTTTTTGAAGATAAACTAATCTTTCAGATAGCACTTGATGATCTTCTTCTTCAGAAGAAGGAGTTTTATGTACAGCCTCAATAGTTTCTCTCTCTTTTGGTGTTATTGGCTTCTTACCCTTGATTTCCTTCTTCTTCCTTTTTACCAGTCTCTCTTCGCTATCAGTTCTTTCCATAGTAGTAGTAGGAGTATTTTGGATTTCATCAATTGTTCTTTTCCTCCTACTTCTTCTTGCTGTGCTAGCTGCAGGAATTTCCTGAGTAGGAGTAATTTGGGTTTCAACATTTATTCTTTTTCTTCTACTCCCTCTTGTTGAACTACCTTCAGGAATTTCCTGAGGTTCCTCAAAGAAATTTCTAACCAGAAATTGTTCCCATGTATCTTTCTTTTCCTTTAACTCCTTTTCAATCAGAATTTTTACAAGGCTGTGGTGATATAGATGGGGCTCTACATCTCCTAAGTGTTTCTGAACAGTCACAGCCATTTTCTTCAAGCTATTGAATAGAAAATATGGGAGATTGAGAGTTTGATTTTCTAGAAAATTCATCAATAGCCTGGTATGGTACATATACATGGACCCAAAACGACCTTCACATGTAATGAATTTCTGAATAACTAGCAGTAAAGTAGCCCATTCCTCTTTCAATGCATGCACAGGAATTCCTCTTTTAAAAACAGTTATGTCCATACCTTGGTTTCGTAAGATTGTTCTCCATGCTTCATCACTGATGCTTTTATTTTTAAACCAACGCCCACCCTCCTGAAGAGGTTCCGTGGCTGTTCCTATAGATGCTTCATTGACCGCAAACTTGAGGTCTCCAATCTCTGCTTCCAAGCCATTAAATGACCTTGCAAATGCTTTCGTAACTTCTTTGTGATAACCTCTGAATTTCTGGATAAAACGCAGCCAATTTGCTTTCTTCAATATCTCCTTTACTTGTGGATATCCCTCTATAAACTTAGGTCCTTCCGGCTCTGCTCTTAGCAATTTACCCATTTCTCTTTTCTGCTCTTCACAACTTTTCCTGCGTGAGGGTTCAAATGGAAATAGAACGATTGAATGCACAGGATTGAGCACAATGACTGTGGGAATGTATCATAAAATGGGAATGAGCACCATAAACGGAATGGAGTGAGACTGTGGGTAGATATCCGAGAGTGAGAATGAGCACAAGGAACGAAATGGAGTGAGACAGAACAGAGTGGGGTTTCGTAAAACACGGCAGAGACACGACATTCGGCAGCGTTTTGAATTTTGGTGGCTGCACAATAAATATGAGCACGTTTTAACAACGGTTATGGATTTATGCGGCTGTAAGAGTCCTTGGTCAAATCAAATACGTCTCATTGTCTCCGGTGGGATATTGGAACATGAGTGAAAATCAGAATTTTAATGATGAAACCGTTTGTGAATGAATGCAAGAGGATAATATGGAGATCGTGAAAGGTTACGGAACTGTCAATATAATCATTGCACGTAATGGATAGAGCTCATGGTTCAGAACTATATAAAAATGTGTTTTTCAATGCTATTTGAAATAAATTTTATTCATACTTTTGGAATCTTTGCCTTTTCCCTTGGTCTTCAACTAATTGATCTCCATTGGTGTCTTGAATGCTCCATGTCTTCATTTTTGATCCTCTCACCTGCATTTTATTTCATAATTATGGAAATAACATCTGACTGTACATTCTCTTTGAAAACAGAGTAGTAGCTGCGGAATCTGCTTCTGGCTGCGGAAACTGGAGTCAGCTGCGGAAACTGACACAACTATTACTTGGATGAATGGAAATGAACAAATGACAAATGACCAGATGGAAATGGTCATGAAAAGATTTTTATTGATGGAATGGAATGAAATGGATAAAATGAAGTGGAATGAAGTGAAATGGAAATGAAATGAAATGGAATGAAGTGGAATGAAATGGAGTGGGTGGTGACAAAGCTTGTGAAATGAAAGAGAGATTTTTTTTTGGAAAATATAGAGTTTCAGGTGTTCCTGATTTTCACCCTATATTTTCTGCATAAGACTGCCAATCAATGATTGGTTTTCAGGCTTATACCATTTTTTTTTTTTTTTTTTTAACTGAAAATAACAAAAACTAGGTTGGTGGAGAAGAATAATTCTTCTGTACCAGCCTGATTGCAGAACTTTCTTGAAACATTTTGACAAAATCCTCTTTTGAGAGTGGCTTATGATAAACTTTCAATCTATGGCCATTCACAATAAGAGGAGTTTGAAACTCATCAATGGTCTTGATTCTTACCGCTCCATTGCTAAAGATCTTGTCCATCTCATATGGCCCAAGCCAATGAGTCTGAAATTTTCCTTGAAAATCTTTAAACTTGGAATCAAATAACAATGCCCAATCTCCTTCTTGAAACTTCTTCTCTTTGATATACTTGTCATGCCATTTAGCTCTTTGATATTGAACTAGATCAGTTCTTAGAATTGCATCTTGTCTGATCTCATCTAGCTCATTCAACTGCTCCATTCTATGCTTTTGGGCTTCTGATAAGTCCATCCCCAACTGAACTGCTATCTTGAAGGTCTTGACTTGGAACTCAATGGGGAGCAAGATTTCTTTCCCATAAACAAGTTCATAGGGAGAATGTCCTGTTGTATTCCTCCATGTAGTTCTGTAGGCCCACAAGGCTTCTGGAAGCCTTTCTGCCCAATCTCTTCTATGTAGATGAACGGTTTTGGTGATGATACTTTCAAGAACTTTGTTTGTGGACTCCACTTGACCATTTGCTTGTGGATGGTAAGGAGTAGATTTTCTGTGCTTGATTTTGTATTCTTACATCAACTTCTCCACCAAATTTGATGTGAATTGGCTCCCCTGATCTGTTACAATTTCTCTTGGAACACCAAAGCGAGTAAAAATATCCTCATAAAGAAAATGAACAACTGAATTTTCAGTAGCAGATACTAATGCTTTAGCTTCTACCCCTTTAGTAACATAATCAGTGCAAACCAATATATACTTCTTTTGCTTCGATGGTGGATTAATCGGTCCAATGAAATCTAAAGCCCATTTTTCAAAGGGTTCAATGAGTACCTGTGTTTGCAATGGCATTTCATTTGAAAGGGTAGGTTTCCCTACTCTTTGGCAGCTGTCACACCTTTTGACATATTGTTTTGCATCTTTGAAAAGAGAAGGCCAATAATATCCTAAAGAGAGGATTTTATAGGCCGTCCTTTTATCTGCAAAGTGTCCGCCGCATGGTTCATCATGACATGCCTTAAGAATATCAGGCATTTCATCTTCCCTGACACATCTTCTGATCACAAGATCTGGCCCTGTTTTAAACAATTCTTTAGAAATCCATGAATATTTTGAACTCTCCTGAATAATTTTTCGTTTTTCATTTGGAAATAAATGTGAAGGTAGTTTCCCTGTAACCAAATAGTTAGCAATATCTGCATACCAAGGGGTTTTAATAGTTACTGCAAACAAGTATTCATCAGGAAACTTATCTTCTACATGAGAATCTTCTTTAGTATTCTGAATCCTAGACAAGAAGTCAGCTACTGTATTCTGTTTTCCTGGTCTATCCAACACAGTAATATTGAATTCTTGCAAAAGTAAAAGCCATCTTGTCACTCTGCCATTAGTAACAGGTTTGTTCATTAAATATCTAATTGCGGAATGGTCAGTATGAATAAAAGTTTCATAGCCTGTTATGTAATGTCTAAACTTATTAATTGCATGAACAACAGCTAAAAAGTCTTTTTCAGTCACAATATAGTTCAACTCTGTGGGAGTCAAATTTTTATTGGTGTAATAAATGGCATAAGGTATTAAATCTTTTTGACCCAACACAGCTCCTAGAGTTGTATCTGAAGCATCTGTAGAAATATGAAAAGGGAGTTTCCAATTTGGTCCTCTCAAGATAGGTGCTTCAGATATTCTTGTTTTCAAAGTTTCAAAAGCTAATTGACAATCAGGATCCCATTTAAATTCATAGTCTTTTGTAAGCAATTTGAAGAGTGGAGATGCTATTTTAGTGAAGTTTTCTATAAATCTTCTATAGTAACCAGTAAATCCTAGAAAACTTCTAACATCTCTTTGACAATTTGGAATGGGCAACTTGGAGATGACTTCAACTTTTGATCTATCAACCTTAATCCCATCTCCTGAAATATGATGTCCTAAAACAATCCCTTCAGTAAACATCATAAAGCATTTTTCATGGCTTAATGAAAGGTTTGTTTCTTTACATCTTATAAGAACTTTTTCAAATTTTCTAATGCCTCTTCAAATGAATTACCATAAACTGTAAAATCATCCATATAAACCTCTACACAATCATGGATTAGATCAGAAAAAATTCCTAGTACTGCTCTTTGGAATGTTGCAGGTGCATTACATAACCCAAAAGGAAGCACTCGGTAGGCAAAATTTCCCCATGGACAAGTAAATGTGGTCTTATCTTGATCTTCAGGTGCTACCCGAATTTGATTATAGCCACTAAAACCATCCAAAAATGAAAAGTACTTTTTACCTGCTAATGTATCTAATACCTGATCAATAAAAGGCAAAGGAAAGTGATCCTTCAAAGTCGCTTTGTTCAATTCCCTGTAATCAATGCATACCCTCCATTTACCATTCTTTTTAGGCACTATAACCAAAGGAGAAACCCATCGGCTATCTGAAATTGGATAAATGAAGTTTACATTGAGAATTTTTTGGAGCTCTTCTTTCACTATCTCCCTAAGATTTGGATTCATCCTTCTTTGAGGTTGTCAGATTGGTCTACTATTTTCCTCAATATAGATATGATGGATGCAAGTCTTAGGATCAATACCTTTCATGTTAGTATACTCCCATGCAAATGCAGTAGAATGTTTTTGCAAGGTTTTGATTAGTTCTTTTTGTTGTGACTTTTCCAAATGTTTGTTGATATTCAATGTTTTTCCTGGAAAAATCTCAATGGTAGAACTACCAAACTCTTCCATAGAGTAAAGAGACATTTGTCTTGATGATAAATATTCTATGTCAAATTCCAACTGAAATTGTGTGGGGTCATATTCTGAAGATGTCTCAAAATTTTCTGATGTGTTTAGAATTTGACTATCCTCACTGATTTCAGAAATGGTAAAGACAGGTTGTATAGTGTCCTCATCATCAACCCATTCATTATCTCCTACTTCTGTGATTGCTTTTGCTGGAGGATACAAATTGAATTTCTTTGTCGAATTACCATTAGAAATGTACATGTCCCCAGATCTACAACTAATAAAAGCATCAGCTGTGGCTAGCCAAGGTCTTCCTAAGATAAGTGGATGTCCTCCTAGATTACTCTTGGGAGTCAAAATCATAAAGTCTACTGGATATTCCCAAGAATCTAAGGAGACTGAAATATCTTCTAATACACCATCTGGTTTAATAACCGATCGATCTGCAAGTTGCGATAAAGTAGGTGTAAAAAGAAGGTTAGGAAGTTTTAACTGTTCCATAGTCTGTCTACTCATAATGTTGATAGCAGCCCCTAAGTCAATCAATGTGTTTGGAATTTCTATCCCATTTATATGTGTCTTGACAATTGGACTTCTTGGATCTACATACTTCTGCATGGTAATTTTTCCCATCATAATGTCTGCAATCTTTCCTACCAGGTGGATTCTTCTTGTGTCCTTTAGCTTCCTTCCTGGTCTTTTGAAACTCAACTCCTTTATGGTTTTTTGCTAGAATAGGAATTTCTCGAATGGCTTGTAGCAATGGAATCTTGATACAAACATTCTTCAATTCATCTAGAAAGTCATAGTTAGGCAACAAGATTTGTTTTTCCACCCCCTTGTCAATTTGTAGTCTTTCGGGAAAAGGAGGTGTAGATGAAGATGTTGGTTGCTCAACTATAGGAGTTGTGGGTGTTAACTTTTCTTTTTCTTTTTGCATGCTTGGATTTTGAAGAGATTCTTCCTCAGAACCCTTATTGACTTGAAGAGAGTCCTCCTCAGAGGTATCTTGCTCTTGAATATCTATAGAAGGTTTTTCTAAAACTCTACCGGATCTGAGTTGTACATCGTTGAGAGGAACAATCATATAGGTAGGAAATTGTTGTCCTTCTACCATGTAAGTATTCTGAGGATTCTTATTGTTAGGATTTGGCAATGGCTGAGCTGGAAGTTGATTTGTCTTTTGTTGGTATGGAAGCATGAGTTGAGGATTTGGATTTTGTTGAGACGGTTTTTGTTGTGGAAATGGCAATGAAAGTTGTGGATTTGGGTTTGGAAGTTGTGGAGCTTGTTGATTTTGAAAAGATGGAGGATATTGATAAAATTGAGCAAATCTCCCATAAGGATTTTTCATCCCTTGTACCCATGGCTGATATGGATTTTGATGTTGGGGCCAAGGTTGTTTCCAAGGATTCCAATTTGGTGGGGTTTGAAGATTCATAGGGTTGTTAAACCCTTGAGTTTTTTGTCCCTGCCAAGGTCTTCTTGCAACAAAACAAAGAGATTCTACTGAATTTGGATCTTCTTGAAAGACAGCTTTGAGTCCAGGAATCGAAGGACAATCCTTGTTCTCATGATTCTCTGAGAAAATTATACATGTTTCTACAACTTTTGCATCCAAGGGACATTCCCTTAAAGCATGTTTCTTCTTACATTTCGGACAAAAGATGGCTAGAGCATCTGTTTCTGCTTTCTGCTTGTTTTGGATTTTAAGGGTGTCTAGTTGTTCACTAAGGCTCCCTAAGATATCAGTTTTGAACTCATCAAGCATGTTACCAATCTATGCCCTACTTACTGATCCAGTTGCAGATTTGTTAGCCCTAATAAGAGAAGGATCCCTAGGCCCTTTTCCTGTTTTAGATTTTCCTCTTGAGAGATGGACACATAGTTCTGTTATATCATGAAGTGGAAGTTGAGAAATGTCTCCTTTTCCCATCATGTTTAAAATATCTATCCATTCATCTCTAATGGCTTTTAATATGAGGGCTTTCAAGGTTTCATCATCTAAGTTGCTCATCTTTGCTCTTTTCAAGTTATATTGAAATCTTTCAAGTAAATCTTCCAAATTTTCATCTTCTTTTTGCATCATTTTGAATACCTCATCCTTGTGATTGGTGGGCATACAATAGTCCAAGTATCTATCCAAAAATGTTTGTTTCATATCATTCCAAGTCCTAATAGATTGAGTGGCTAATCCCATGAGCCATTTCAAAGCAGATCCCTTCAATGTTGAAGGAAACAGTTTGAGTTTTTGAGAGTCTTCCATATAGTCATAAGTTCGGCACACAACTTCAAACTCAAACAGAAATGTTTCAGGATCCTCACTTCGCAATCCATAAAAGTTAGGGTGAACAGATGGTGAGATATTTTTCATTGTTGCATGAGTTTCCTCATCAACTATAGGGAAACCAAACAAATTGTCTCCTTCCCTATTTCTACCATTATTTCCTTCACCATTGTTGTCTTCATTGTTTCCTCCTCTTCTACCTCTACCTCCATCTATTACTTCCGCTGCCATGATAGTTTCTTTAGAGTTCTTAAAGTCCTCTAGTTCTTCTACCAAGGGAGGATGAGAGAGAGTCTCTTTTTTTTCTAAATGGGTTTTAGTAGGTGGTATAGGAGAATCCTCTAATTCAGTTGTTCCTTGACTTCCAAAAATATTAAGGCTAGGGGTAGATGGTGGTGAATCTGGTCTATGCCTTGAAGAAGATGGAGTTGTGAAAATCGAACTCTTGGCTTTAGCTATAAACCTTTCCCTAGAATCTCTTGCTCTATGCATGTCATTTTTTTTATTTTTTTTTTTATTTTTTTTATTTTTAAGTTGGGCTAATAATTCTCTTTCTGATCTTCCAGGTCACACTAGGTGCAAGAAGAGAGCATACTTAAGAAATTACTGAACCAATAACTCTCTTTTCTGATCCTCCAGATCACACTAGGTGCAAGAGGAGAGCATACTTCAAGAAGTTATCAAGTTTTCCCTTCTTTTATGATTTTGTGTGTTTTTTTTTATAAGAAATTGGCTACCTAGTTACACTTCCCCGGCAACGGCGCCAAAATGTTTGGTCAATTTAGTGTGTCCTAAATTGCTGCATTTAATTTGTCAATCTGGGAATCGTAAGCTGATGAAGTGCGGCGCACTATATGTGCAAGATAACCTATTTCTTAACTTTTTGTCGTTTTTGGTTTTCTAAGGTGAAATGGAAATTCTAAGATGAAAAAAAGTTTGGTTATGTTTGTTCAAGGAAATGATCTCCCCTATAATGATTTACCAACTTGAAACTTTAAAAAGAAATTTGAAATTTACAATGATAAGACTTGAAAGAAAATGAAAATGTACTGCTGAAAATGAAAAGGTGCTGCTACTCTAATAAATCAAAATAGTGAACTAGTGAGCATGAAAACCAAACTATTCTTGCTGCCGACTAAACACAAAAGAAACTATGCTTAAGGAAATTCAAAATTGCAACAAAATAAATCTAAATCAGATTACATCAATTTATCTTCTGACCCTTCATCATTAGTCCAGCTATGATTTTAGGAAGTAATCATAAACAACTTGAGTAACTGATATTTAATTTGCAGAAAGTAAACTAATACTAAACCATACACTCATGATTCAATCCCTCACCATCAGTCCAGCTGTGGCTTTTGGAGGCAACTGAAGATGTCATGCATGATTTAATATATCTAAATTTGCAGAAAAGAAACTAATATTAAACTACACATTTCACAATACAATCCCTCACCATCAGTCCAGCTGTGGCTTTCGGAGGCAACTGAAGATGTCATGCATGATTTAATATATCTAAGTTTGCAGAAAAGAAAGTAATATTAAACTACACATTTCACAATACAATCCCTCACCATCAGTCCAGTTGTGGCTTTCGGAGGCAACTGAAGATGCTATGAGCAGCTTAATATATCTAAATTGCAGAAAAGCAACTAATACTAAACTACACATTTCATAATACAATCCCTCACCATCAGTCCAGCTGTGGCTTTCGGAGGCAACTGAAGATGCTATGAGCAGCGTAGTATATCTAAATTTAACTACTGAAGTAGATAAGCAATACTAAAATTAAACAAAAGCTATGAAAAGCAAATTAGCAGCAGAACAATGTTAGTTCCATGTCATTAGTCAAAAATCTATGAAAATGCCCGGGCTGCCTATCTATAACCTGAAACAAGAGCACTGATCAGTGATTAACAATCATAAAGCATGAAAGACAGAAATAAAATGGAAATTATGGAAGTGTATAAACAGAAATGAAACAAGTGCAATGTATGAACATATGAATGGATTATGACACAATGATTTCTAAAGAAACGGAATGAAAATTATACACTAATGCACAAAACCTTAGCTGAGCAGGGGCCCTCTACACCAGCCTTGGCAACGGTCCTCAAATATGAATTAAGTTGGAAAACAGAGTCTTCTTATATTAAAAACGGTCATTACGGAATGGTAATGTTACGGCACAAGTGCGAGGCGTAATCACACTACGGAACGGACTAATAAAAGATAACAAAGACTAACATCGACTAACTTTTTATGCGCCATAAAGCTCATATATAACAAAAGAAATATAACTGTCTCCTAAAGTTCATGCTGGTGGAGAGCACGTAGACCACTACGTCCACGAATCTAGGATCATGGCCGTGTTGGAAAGTAAATCTACGAGAGGTGGATGCTTGAATTCGACTAAGGACCCCTGTACAGATGTCGATTTATCCTCCGCAGGCTTAGAAACGGCCGTATGAATCTTCATGTGACACGAAACAGAGTCTTGCCGACATGAGACTCCATGGTTGACTTCCACGTGGACGCCTTTGACCGCGGCTTCTTTGGATGAGTTTTCTTGAACCAATAGGACACGAACCATGTCCACGTCATTCCTGACCTGCCCCTATGGCTCGTTTTCATTGTAGACACCTGTAGCATATAGTTTCACAAAATAGCTGCGGAAAGTTGCAGCAGCTGCGGAAAGTGGCTAGATTCCCTGAATGAACAAAATCTAAATCAAATAGAAAACACAAAAATATAATTAAAAACCATGTTAGATGCTCTTTTGCACATGATATTGACAACTTGGGAGGTTCAGGTGAGTGAAAAAGGTATAGAAAAGTGTATGGAAAAGATGCAGATTTGAGACTCAACACCTCTGTTCATTATGGAGTGCTAATCACAGTGCTACTTTTGGTTTGGATAACCGACCTTCTGATCTCTCATTAAGGTCCTCCAAAGTTTTTGAAAAGGGAGATATATAGGTGAATATGGACCAAACTCAATTCATTTGTACTTGTTGAGTTTTTGAGAGGTTAGAGGCTTCTGCGGAGCAGTTCTTTCCATTGCAGTCAGCCCTAACACCAGGGATTAGCGATATCATGCCCAGGTAACCTCCATGACGTCTTGAACTTTAATTTTTTCAGTCTGAGGGTGCCAGGAGGAGATGCTATATAGCTTCAGGGTGGTCAACCTGGTGGTGGTGCTAGTCCTTCGGGCGAGGGCAGTAGTGCGATTTCTGTCGAGGCTGCGACCGAGCGAGCACGTGCCAATTTAGAGGCGACACACATTGATGTGGTGGAGGCTCACATGGATAAGCTGGCTACTTGAGTGTCATATATAGAGGATGTCTGGGGTCGAGTGGACCGCTTGACCCAGGGGATGCCTTCTCGAGGTTTTTGGGATGATCTCGATGAGGTCTGGCTAAAGACGGTGATGGCCCGGGAGAGGGACTACCGACCTATTTTACGTCGGGTGGCAGTCTCAGTTGTGACGGCGGCTCCAGTAGTGGTACTGGGAGTGGTTATGGGTCCAGGTGCCCCGCCTGGGGGAGCATCGCCCTAGAGTTTACTTGTATACGGGGAAAACACCCATTAAGAGGATGCTTCCCCTATTTTTGATGAATTTTTGTGTATCTTTGGGCTAGCCATTGGGTCAGCGACACTATTTTTTGTACTCAGACATATAGACCATGATATATATATATATATATATATATATATATATATATATATATATGAGAGATATTTTTTGCGGCTCTACATGTTGGGCCTCCTTTTTTTTGTTTATGGATGATTTTATACTGATGGATATCTGTGTGTTTTGTTTTTATGTATGATGGTTTATCCAAGATGCATTCTAGTTTAGGATATTGTTAGCTATGCGATCAACTGTTTGGTTTTGACTCCTTGGTACATGTGTAAATGTGATGTAGTCAGATTGTCTGCTTAATCTTTTTGCACGCAAATATTTTCTAAATAGATGTGAATCTCTTCTCTCAAATGTTTGGTTTAATTGCGACACTACTGACTGGGAATCGAGGTAGACATGCATATGGTGAATGCCCTGATGGAGGGAATTGCACATAAGTCCGATGACGGCATCAATTATGCTTGATTATTTTTTGCTGAACCGATGCACATACCATTTGTGTAGAGTGGTGATTGGTTAGGGTGATAGATGACCCACGTATCTGCTACTAAAATTTGAGACCATCTTGATGCTCCATCAGCAAATCTGAATTAAGGTTCAGGTTGGTAATCCATGGTGGCACTTTGAGAGCATTTTGTAATAAGTATTTTGGTAAATTTTTTTAAAGTGGTTGGGTTTGTGTATGTTCACCCTAGGGCAGGGCCAGCTTGGCCCTCATGGGTAGAACTTCTTGAGGTAAAGGCCATTGACGGGGTTGCTGAGGCATGCCCCATCTAGTTCCACAAGATGTATGCCCCCTCACGGAGGAAATGTTTTATAATGTAGGGTCATTTCCACAAGGTTTCAAACTTTCTTGGCCCTAGGGCTTCTTTTGCGACATCATAGCGGAGGACTAGTTCTCCCTCGGTGAATGAACAAGGGTTGATGTGGCGGTTGAATGATGCATTTACCCGTTCTTATGGGCCTCATTGTGCACTTTCCCAGTTTTCTCATCATGCCGATGTGGGTGTGGGGTTGTTAGTCTAGGGGTGATGTAATTTCTAAATCATTTGAGGTTATCATCCTGTTTCTTCTCTATTGTATGAATCATATCAATGAGGGGAAAAAATCGTGGGATATAAGTACAACGTTGTCCATAGTGATTTCCTTGACATACAAGGAAAAATAAACTAGATATGGGGGTCCCGTCGTGCTCAGTTTGTGGTCTAGTAGGGTACCAACATCGTAACACTTCTAAATTAGGGAAAATGGAGACCGCATGATTGAACTTTTTGCATAACACACATATTGGTTTTCTCTGTAGAGAACAGTTGGGGGTAACTAGGGGTTCCCTGATTGGTCGCTTTTCAATTGACAAGAATAGGATGGACCTGCTCATCACATCTTCTTGGGTTGTTGAGTTGTTCATGGATTCCAAGTCCATGTCATCTTCTTGGGAAAGGCAGACTATAGTTGAGTGCAAACTAGCGAGGGATAACCAGAATTGGGGGATATATTGAAAATTTTCTAGAAGGTGATTGTCGGTGCATAAAGGAAATGTGAATTGTGCTGCCCACAATCCAACGTAGTAAACCCGTTATATAGGATACCATATGTGGATGAGTTCCAGGGATGCACATTCTTCGAGGAAGTGACCCCGTTCATCACACAACATGTAGCGTATAATGGGAGGGGGTATGACTGTGAGCCTTTCAGGTGATCGTTGTTTCTCCTGTAGGTATAGGATGATACAAGGTTCATCTCTAGCAGACTAGATGGGGGGATCCTCTTGACAGGATACCAAACCGGTATTTCAAATGATATTTTTGGTAACACCACTATTGCTAAAACCTACTGGGAGACGAAACCAACTGGGGGGTAGAGGAAAGGAGTTTGGGACGCGGCGTAGGCTAGAAAGGCTGTCATGGCCGAGGACTCGATGTTATTACTTCTTGTGTCTGTGTCACAACTAGCTTCGACATTTTATGTGGACATCATGTACATTAGAGCTCCTGTGATATTGGGTGATGACTCAGGTATAATGGGGGGATCTCCTAGGAATGATCCTAGGATGGAGGACAACCTGAACAAGCCACGACCATATTCTTGGTACCGTGACAGCATGTCTGAGGATGTATCTACATGGGGTATAATTACATAGGTGTTTGTTAGGGTTCGTTTCTCGCTATGCGTCAATTGGTTGACAGTAATGATGCAGTCCTCCTCGGGGGAAATCATAACGTGGAAGACAAAGGAGGCTATGGCTGACATGGCATACATATAACTTTAACCCAGGAGTATATTATAGTCCAAGTGAGCATCCAAGACTTCAATGTCTATAAGGACCATCTTTCTAGCTAAGCAGACCAGGACGTTTTGGTAGAGACCGACGGAGTTTGAAGGACGACCATCATATGCTCTAAGCGTGATGACTGATGGTTTTAGTTTGGGAGACACTAAATTCTGCCAAAATGTTTTTGACATGATGCACGTGGATGCACCCTCATCAATGAAACATTGGTGAATGGTGATATTTTGGACCGACAATAGTATCTGAAAGGCGACCATCGAAGGAAGCCTAGGGGTGGCTTTATCTAAATCAAAAGCCATTAGGCACGTATCGGCAGGATTGATAGCGCCTAACGCAGAAAGCAAGGCTTTGCGTTGTTTTGGGGATGACTGCAATACTTCTAAAGCTTACTTAGCAGCAGGAGATTGGGCTAGATCTTCCACGATGCTATAATTATGGGCCGCTTTGGAGTAGTTTCTTCCTCGCCTATTTGGTCCCTTCGCCATATTTGGAAATGGTTCAATAGGAATCTTTGAAATGGTCAAAGGTGCAATTGGTGCACTGGTACTAGCCCCTGATGTGTTGGTGTCTAGTGGGGTATCGTAATTGCGATTCCATGTTTGAAAAAACATCTCTTCGCCAGTCATGTAGATTTCATGGCTTTTTTTATATGGAGTCGTCTAGATTTTGTTACTGAGTGCTAATTGTTCCATGATGGGGGAAAGGTTCCTGCATCATAGCTAGATGTTGAGAAGATCCTCCTTGTGCTCGATTACTCTGCAGCTTCTTCAGCTCAGGGAGATCGGGACAGTGGTGAGTGTAACGTCCGTACTCACCACAGATCGAACAAGAGTGATTTGTTCAAAGAGGTGGCCTTTTGGCTCTGCCATTGGGCATTTATTGGCTTCTGGTTTTGATTTCAGTTGGAGTTGCCTCCAACCTGAGATCATGGAAGGTGTTTCTGGTTGTTAACCCCCTGTCTAGGATTCCCTTTTGGGTTGTTTTTTCCTTTTTTATTAACCACGTTAGGAGGGTAGTTCTCCTGGTTATATGATTGGTGTGGTTGGTTTTGGGAAGGCTGCACAAAGTTCACATATGCATTGTTCTACATATGTGGGCCTTGTGCTGGGGACTAAGCATAACGCGGTCCCTGGTTTGCACCTAGCTATTGGGGGGGACTCTTCCGTCAGTGTGTCTATCTGTGTATTGGGTCCCCTAAGTCGGAGGATAGAGTCCTCCATGGTGATACGACGACGCCCTATTGGTCAAATTTTTCTGAGGCATATGATGACTTTGAAAACCGTGTTGTGGTATGTTTAGGGTAGAATCATATGTATAACCGAGGTTTTTACTACTGCTACCTAGGTGACTTTGGTTCAATGACCCAATTATACTGTCTGCAAAGTTCGACGTGCCTAGAATTTCTTTATAAGTTTGCAGGCGCAGGGCGTTCGATAGGATTCTGTAAAGATATCCTGACTGCGTATAAATAAGCTCGAGCTGTTAAGCGTTGTTGATGGCATCCTCTTCGGATATGGGCCTTTGTTACGCAATATCTTTTGAAATATTTGCAATGAGAGTTTTTAGGAACAGGTATAATAGTACCCGATTGTCTAGTTTGGCTTTACATAAACTACGACGCCACCGCCATTCGTGGAGATGGTCCGAGATATGGAAAGTAGGGGTTTGCCTAAAGTGTGTCAGTAATTCCATTCCAGAATCATGGTGGATGGGTAACTGAAAAATATGTTAGGAACGTAGTGGCGAGGGCACTAAAAGTTCCATGTGTATGGGAGGGTTGCTCCACATACCACTTCGCGGCTACTCCTCTCAGAGTGCATTGAAATACTCTCAATCGAGTAGTGTCATAAATGATACTATTCGATGAGCACCACAGGTGGAAAGTCATTACGTGATTTCCTGGGTCTTCTGCTTGCTTTCCTTTGAACTTTGGAATGTCTAAAGGGAGATTTGTGGGCATGGGAGACCATGTAGGGTTGTGTGCGATGGGGTCATTTTTCAGCTTGGTTAAATCTGGTAGATTCAACGAAGCTAAAAAAGGTGAATGCAAGGTGGACATCATTGCAAATTGTGAAAACACAAAGTTCTGGTTAGGAAGAGGGTTAGTCTGCAACGTACCCTGCTCTGTATTCGACTGGCTTCCCGAATGGGTAGCACTCCTCTGACCTCTAGGGGATGTGGGAGGAGTGGTATGGAGTGTGGCGTTGGGAGACTAACCAGGGTTCCCAAATAAGTATGCCCCAATAAAGGATGAACCAATAATGGTGGAAGCATTCTATCTTTGACGCCTAAATGGTGAAAGACCTGGAAGCCCTCCCTGTAATGGGGGAAGGTCCAAAAGACGTCTAGATCGACGAGGTCTCATTGGGTCCGTTATGGTGTTGAATAGATCTGGCTTTGGAAATATTTGAGAGGATAGAGATTGTGATCAAAGCAACATTATGATCACATACATAAAACAAAGCAAAAATAAAATTAATTTTCCCTTTAAATTAATCCTATGTGATCAGTCAATAAAAAAAGATGGTTTTTGTTTGTTTGTGTATGATACTCAAATCCTAGAAGACCTAATCGTCCTCACACACTCAAATGTAATCAAGCCTTGAGAATATATCTTGCGAGTGCTAGCACCACATCTTGTAAGCGCTGGCGACGCCCCTAGTCAACCGAAGAAAATCCACCAATGTAAGGGTAGAGGATCTAGCGATTTCCTACACCGTCACTTATAAGGAAAGGATGCCCTAATTTTGCCACTAAGTACCACCATCCCATGTGAGAGTTCAAGTCTTGAGCTTCTTGGTAATTCAAATAACATTACTGAGTATTTGCTGGGTCAGGTAGCCCCAATTAATACCTGCTTGCACTGCGCCTAAGCCTAACCCCCTCTGAAACAGGTCTCTACCACACTCGGGTTTTATTTTCTGTGGGCTGATAGGTGGATTTAAAATCTCCCTAAGAAATCAACTTCTATGTTTCAGTGTGAAGAATGATCAAGGTGGCTTATTGGATGCCTACCCCCTTGATCCTAACTTAGACTATAAATTATTTTGTGGCCCCTATCGGGAGAATTTAGGGAGTTTTGTTAAGTTAGTTTTAGGTGTCTTTGCTTTGCTTAGTGTGTGGAGGTGTGTGAGAAAAATCCTATGATCCTTTTCAAAATCCCATATTAAACTATGTTCTATTGTTCCTTTCTCAAATGAAAAACATGTGTGGATATGGGTTGCTTTCTATTTTTCCTAGTTAATATATGTCATCAAATATAGGGATATGGTGAGTTGTGAATAGAGCATGTTCATATGATTTCCTAGGATCACCGAATCGTGCAAAGGCAACAAAGATTACTTTCTCTTCTATCAACAATTCAATCCTGGTCCCCAAATCCTAGTGCAAAAATTGAACTAAACTAATTATTTTTACACTAGACAAAAGAAACTAGCTAAGTATGTGTGGACTTGGGCCACTTACTTTGGCTAATTATCTAGGTGTTTTTGTACCTAAATTTGAAAAACATAAAATTCTTTCGGAATGCAAGTTAATTCCCCCCCTACTTAAACTATGTGTGAACTTTGCAAAAATCAACTTGTAATAAAACTGGCACTAAGCCTACCAAAGTAGCTAAAGTGAGCTTTAGCAAGTTGCGGGGTACCTCAACCAGTGCTGGAAAATGTATTATGGGCTGTGTTGTAGCTGCTACAACACCCTCCAAAATTTTTCTCCCCTTAAATTTTTGAGCCCCTAATTCTTGTGAAAAATGAGAAATCAGACCTAGGATTGACCTTTGCTAAACCCTCAGGTCGCTAAGTCGCAAATATGGTTAACTTTCCTAAATTGAGACCCCGCGAACTTGCGACCCCCAGGTCGCCAAGTCATTAGGTTGCGCATTAGTCCAACATCAAACATCGGAGACCTTGCGACCCTGCGACTCCTTAGGTCTCAAGGTCGCAGAGTCGCAAAGTTGCACATCTCATTAACGCATCTCATTCGCGACCTGGCGATCCTTATTAATTTCCCACACGTGCGACCCCTTTATATATAGACGGGTTGCATAGGTCGCCTTTGACTTGCACGATAGAAAAAAATAACGCCTCTGGCAAGCCAGCTGGAGCGCGATCTTCCCAGGTAAGTGCCTGATCCTCCTGATTTTTCTTTTCTAGGGTAGTTGTTACTATTTTTTATCTCACCCTAGCCTTTTTAAAACCATGTTACAACTTCGACCAAAGCCATTGACAACTCCTCTGCAAACCTCCCCTCCTTCAGTTTTCTTCTAATTTTGTGTTAAGATTGCCTGCCCCTTCCCCCTTCCTAGGACCTTGCCTAACTCACCTGTGAAGGCTCCTACAACCTTGTACGACAATTTTGTGGACACCATGTGTGTTTTCCAAGCCTTTTTCCGTGGCGCATTCGTAAAGCCCTAGAGCAACCCCGCGACCTTGCGACCTCGTCGCTAAGTCGCAGAAATTCTAGGTTGCATATCATGAAAATATATAGTGATGTGACCCAGTAACTCAGCGACCTTGTGACCCAGTCACGAGTCACTAAGTCACTAGGTCGAACTTCCGCAAAGTTTCCAGCCAATGCGACCCTTCAACCTTGCGACCTCGCGACCTAGTCACAGGTCGCCAGGTCGCTAAGTTGCCCTTCTGTCGAGTTTTAAGCCAACACTACCTAGCGACCCTGCGACCCAGTCATAAGGTCGCCAGGTCGCAGGTTAACCCACCTCCTTGGAAATAACTAAACAAATGTAGAAACCAGCCCACATATTTAAAAATGATGGCATCTATATTATCGTGGGATTGTTTTATGAACATGCCAGGGGATATTGAAGTCGAGCTAGAGTGTGTATCAATTTCATTAGCATCAAGTGACATGGGGCCACCAGCAGTTCACAGGAGGAACAAAATTCCTGAGATAGAAATCTCAGAGGAGGAAAGACCTATTCTTCTTCCCCCCATCTATGGGGACACAGCCTGCATCTTCAGCAAGCAGGACAGTATGAGATGGTACCAGATCTACAAATAATTTACTCATACTGAATTTTCAGAGGACCTCCCTGACCGATAGATATATGTTCAAGTTAAAAGATCCAAATTTCACTACGCAGGGGCCCACCCGCTGGTGTTCCCATGCGTCAGGCTGATTGAATGGATCCTACAGAGAGTTGACCCCAAGATTTGGGTCATTCGGGACCATGCCGGGAAGACTTTCACCAACCTAAAGGGACAAGAAGTAGAAATCTACTATGCGCTTCCCGCCCGTTAGCAGACCTTCATTGATGAATGGGCCACTACTCATGTAGTTCCCATATCTGAAATGTTGAAAGGATGGTGGGAAAACTTGGAAAAATTCTGGCTCAAGAAGGATCAAGAATATCCGACAGCGGGTCTCAGGAAAGTTTACAAACTCGTAGCCGCCATGTTATGCAGGATGTATGGCCACCTAGACGCCACTTTTTTCAATGGTGCATGGGTCCCTCTAATGTATGCCATCACCGTGTATGGTACCCGTTTCAACTAGGCCAACATAATAATAGCAGCTCTCAAGTTAAACATATTTGCAGCTCTCGCACCCGATGAAGGATATGCATCAAAATTTTACATGGGATCTTATCTCCTAGATGCAGTGTGTGCCAGGTGCTAGTTTGAAGGGTGGTCACATAACTGGGACTCAGAGAATGGCGGCCCAATTCACAAAGACCTAATGGTGTTTTTGGATTCCAGATATAAGCAAGACATGGAGTCAATAGCAGGTAGCTTCATCCCCGCCCTCTACGTGAAGCTGTTCGGAAAATACCCCCCATGCATGTTCGAGCGAGCCATGGATACAATAATTCAGGTGGCCCACTGGTTTCCAGACACCGATAGCACCTTCCTCTGAGTTTTTGGGTCGCTCAAGGCCCCCCATGCATTGCCTCGCTTCGTAAAAGACAAGCTTCTCCTCCAAGAAACTTGTTATCAGATGTCAGGTAGTTTATCCAAAGTCCTCACTAAAGGTAAAAAGAAGCCATGGCCAACCTTGCCACTCACCATCAGTGCCTAAACAGTAAAGGACTTTAGAGAAGTAGAAGCAGAAGTCGAACAGATAAAGGGATTTCATCTACCCCCCTTGGAACACCGTACATATGATCCCAAGAGAATCATCCCTGCACACTGCAAGCGGGCCAAATTCAAATGGAGTTATCAGCGTACTGACTGCCCGGTCGAAGATAGAATAAAGAACTGGTATAATAAGGATAGAGAGGCAGCCCCAGTAGAATCAAGCGATCAGGAGGAATAGGACAACCAGAGTCTGGAGGAAAGAGCTAATACAATGGGAGGAGCTTCATCCTCCAAATATAAGAAACCAAAGACTAGTAGAGCCTCAACCCTTCCGCCCAACAAAGAGAAATGGAAGCCAAAGCTAAAAAAGAGGCTGAAAAGAGGGCAAGAGAAGAGGAGGTGAAATTTAAACAGGAGGTCTAGGAAAGGGAAAGGGAAGAAGAGGACAAACGAAAGAAGCAGATGAAGGAAGAGCAAAAGAAGAAGCAGGCAGAGGAAAACCACAAGAAAAGAGAAGAGGAATAGAGGAAGAAGGAGGAGGAAGAAAAGGTAGGAGCAGAGCGTCGACTGAAAGAAGAGCATGACAAGGTAGAAGCAGAGCGATGACTAAAAGAAGAGCAGGACAAGGCAGAAGTAGAGCATTGGTTGAAAGAAGAGTAGGACAAAGCAAAAGCAGAGTGCCGGTTGAAGGAAGAGAAAGACAGAGCAAGAGCCGAAGAGAGTAAGAAACTGCACTCAGAAATAGAGGGACAAACAGAGTTGCCACCCATTGAGGTATCTCAGACAACTCCTGCCCATTTCACCCTCTTAGAATTGGGTACCTCTGAGGATCTAGATGAGGGAGTGCTTGATCTCACTAGACTCAACTATGATCAATTCACGCATAAGATCAGGCAGGAGAAGAGAAGATGTTTGGCACGATACCCTGCAATGCCCCTCGTAGTCACTCTAGGAAAGGACATAGTCTTGGACACCATGACTAACTCGGTCATGATTGCCTCAGCCAGTACTACTTTTGCAGCAGCTACAAAAGAGAACGTTAGCAGGATGAGCAGAGAAATTATGTCCTTACAGAACAGACTGCAGGCCTCTGAACTCAAGACGACCCAAGTAGAGAAAGAAGAGAACACTACTACATTTCGCGGAAATTCCGACACCTGTTTCCGACGCTTTTGACCAAATGTCGGAAATTTTCCCAAATTTTTTCCATCCCGCCCGAAACCGTCGCTATACCGACGTCTATAGAAAAGTGTCGTAATACCGACACTTAAACTAGTGTCGCACTTACGACGTTTAAAGGAAGACGTCGCAATTGCGACACCATGGCCCAAAGCGTCGCTATTGAGACGACTCTAAACGTCGCAACGGCGACACAATGTCTAGGTGTCGCCATTGCGACGTTTGGAGGCACCATCCTAATAGCGACGCCTTTTCCGCCGTCGGTATAGCGACAGTTATTTTCGCGCTACATAAAAATACCAAACTTATATGGGCCCTACATAAAAATTCGAAACTTATATGCGCACTACATAAAAATGTTTGGTATTTGTCGCAATAGCTACGCTTGATATCACGCGCGCATTCGCCGCTGTAATGAAGATTTGCGTGGCCACATTCGAGCCCGCCCCGTGTACGCATTTTCCCCGCATTCGTCTCGCCGTACACATATAGTTTCCGCAGTAATCAAAAGGCCCCGTTATCCAAATTTGATGTCTCGCCGTTCGCCTCCTTCCTCCTATAGTAGGGTTGACTCTATTTGGGTTTTTCTGGTCAATTCCATTGGATTGTGTTAGGCTGTAGGGTTCTCTCTAGATGTTAAGAATCAAGATTCAATACCCTCTATTATCTTCATCACCCAATACAAGATTTAAATTTTTCCCAAAGAAACGCTTATTAATTTGGCAGCCATTATTTCTCCCCGCTTTAAAAACCCTACATTTAAATGAAAACAAGCATTGCATTTCAACTACAAAAATCTATTAGTGTTCAAATGTACATGTGTGCTACATTAACGTCTGATGTCACGCGCGCATTCGCCCTCCGCTCTTGCGGAACACCATTCGCCCCCGAAAGATTCGCCTCTCTCCTCTCGCCCTCTTGCAACAACATTCCGCTTCGGCGCATTCGCCCCGAGTTTTGCACAAAGATTCGCCCCCGCATTTTCCCCGAGCTCCCGTGTCGCACTACCCCCGGATTCCCCCTCGCCCTCTTTCTGCACGCATTCGCCCCCCCCCCTCTTGGGTGTGCACGGGGGCCTTTGCTCCCTTCCCCGCCGTCTCTCGCCCTCTCTCTCTCTCGCCCCCTCTTGCAGAACAACATTCGCCCCCTCGCCCGCAAAATGGTGTTTCATCGTTGTGCCCTTCCTCCCATAAGAGGGTTGACTCTATTTGGGTTTTTTTGGTCAATTCCATTAGATTGTGTTAGGCTGTAGGGTTCTCTCTAGATGTCAAGAATCAAGATTCAATATCTTGCAGAACAGCATTTGCGGTCAGCATTCGCGCTCAGCTCTTGCAGAACAGCATTTTCCCTCAGCATTCGCCCTCGGCCGTCGCCCTTAGCTCGGCACGCATTCGCCGCCGTTCGCCGTTCGCCTCTTCCTCCTATAGTAGGGTTGACTCTATTTGGGTTTTTTTGGTCAATTCCATTGGATTGTGTTAGGCTGTAGGGTTCTCTCTAGATGTCAAGAATCAAGATTCAATACACTCTATTATCTTCATCACCTAACACAAGATTTAAATTTTTCCCAAAGAAACGCTTATTAATTTGGCAGCCATTATTTCTCCCTGCTTTAAAAAACCTACATTTAAATGAAAACAAGCATTGCATTTCAACTACAAAAATCTATTAGTGTTCAAATGTACATGTGTGCTACATTAACGTCTGATATCACACGCGCATTCGCCCTCCGCTCTTGCAGAACAACATTCGCCGCATTCGCCCCCGCCCCGCGCACGAACATTCGCCCGCATTCGCCCCCCGAGTTTTGCGTGCACGGTGCGATTCGCCCTCAAAGATTTTCCGAGCTCTTGGCACGCATTCACCCCCGGATTCCCCGCCCTTTCTGCACGCATTCGCCCTCGCCCGGCACGCCCTTGCTCTCGCATTCCCCCTCGTTCGCCCCCGCCCCCGCAACAACATTCGCCCTCAGCTCTTGCAAAATGGTAAGTTATTACTGCAGGCCCTTCCTCCTATAGTAGGGTTGACTCTATTTGGGTTTTTTTGGTCAATTCCATTGGATTGTGTTAGGCCGTATGGTTCTCTCTAGATGTCAAGAATCAAGATTCAATACCCTCTATTATCTTCATCACCCAATACAAGATTTAAATTTTTCCCAAAGAAACGCTTATTAATTTCGCAGCCATTATTTCTCCCTGCTTTAAAAACCCTACATTTAAATGAAAACAAGCATTGCATTTCAACTACAAAAATCTATTAGTGTTCAAATGCACATGTGTGCATCACTTGTGTAGGGTATTCCTTTTCCACTTTCACATTATCCAAGAATGTGTGCAGTATAGTTCATATTTTTTGTGATTTAGATTATCTTGAAAAAGGAAAGGCAAATTATTTCCCATGGAAAAAGAAGGTTTTCCCTTTTTATAGGTTGTTTGGACTTACGTGGAAAAATTTATGGTATGCCTTTCATATTATGTAGTTTAAATTTGAATTAACAGATTATTCTACATGAAAATATAATTACCTATGTGATGTCCTTCATCACTAATTAAAATTATAGGGTTTAAATTTCCTAGACTCTAACTCATCTGATGCTAAATTCTAGGTTCTCATTGGTGGATCACTCTTCCATTGATTTCCTTTCCCTCTGGATCTTGTCATACTTTAGAAGTCATCAATGATACATATATTATTTCAGGTATCCCAAAAGGCTTTATAGTAGAACATATTGTGAAGTTTTTTGACACTTGAGGATTCTTTTTAGAACTGCAACGTGGTCTATGCTATCGAGTTATATATCAAGCAACTTGTCCTTAATAACCACACTATGAGGTAGGTTCAACCAGCTTGAACTTGTTGGGACATAGCATATGAAGTTGTGTGATGAGTCCATATCACAGGTCTATTATGGTGAAAAAAGTGAAGACATGTAATGATAGTTATTATGTTAACATTACTAGAAACATTTTCGAAATTATCCATGCTATCAAGATGTCAAAATTCCAGGCATTAGTGTCAATACTCGTAGCTAATAGATAATAATAATAATATAAAAAAATCACAACTTTATTCTTGAAATATGATTGTTACACATTGGTAACCTAGTTCATGAGTTACTATCACCCAAAGATTGCAAAACAAACTTAAAATATAAATTAAACCAACATGAGAATCCAACTAAGGGTTTCTCAAAAAAATCATGCCATAACCTGGCATTTTGAAACCCAAATTTGAATCCATCATAAGTAATACAATGCAAACTCAGATGGATTTTCAATGCATGTTTGCATGCTACACTTATTCTCTGTCTAGATATCATTTTTTAATGGAACCATTAGTCAAGCCCACAGTCCTTTTTATGTGAAAAATTTCAGCTCTATTTGAGCTCTTTTTTGCTCCACCACCTCCATAAACCAGTGTTACACGGGGTCTCGCCCCCCCACCTAGGGGTCTAGATTCCTCACCCCCTCGCGCTCCGGTGTCTTGGGGACTTCTAGGGGATGTTTCCCTCACGCCCCCTCACGTCCCCTCACCGCCCCTTTTAGTTTATGGTTTCGTGTTAAAAGTTGATGTGCCACTTGGCATATTTGAGAATCCAAGTGATTCTGATTCAGATGGTGACATGGTTGATCTTGATATATTCGTGCAGAAGTTGGATGCAGAGACTAGTGGGGCATTAACTTGAGTATTTATGCTCATTTATCAGTATGATGATATCATTTGATATTCATATGTTATGTTTTATGTTTTATGTTTCAGACATAACTTATTTGCGTTTAAGTTTTATGTTTCAGACTTGAGTTGTAAACTTCAGTTTAAACTCTATTTTGAATCTTTATATAATATGTCATATGATATCTTAAACTTTATTTTCATTGTACATTGTTAGTAGTTACATTAATTATTATATAGTTACAAACTTACAAACTTACATGCATGATTGTATGATGTATGTTTTAACTTTTAACTTTTAAATTTGTTTCAATTATATGATTCATCATTCATCGATTTGTAATTTTATCATTTATGATTTATCTTTCATGATGAAAGTGTATGATGACTGCATATACATTATTTGCAAAAATATAGTTACATTTTAAATATTAAATTTTATAATTTTTATGACCCCGACGTCCCCCCACGTTTCCTGAAAATTGGTAGGGAGCTTTTGCATAGGCCGCTCCCGCGCTCCCTCGTCCCCTCGCTCCCACCTCCAGGGGACTTGGTGGAACATTGCCATAAACATATGCAAACATATATCATGATCTTGGAATCCATTTCATATGTATGTGCCAATGTTCCATAATCTTGCCCCATCATCAATTTAAGAAATTTCCATTGACTATCAAATTATGGAGGGGGGGAACTTTTTGCTGCAACATTTGGCTCAAAATCAGGGACCATCTTCGTATGAGGTGAATGAGAACTATAGATATTTGAAGAAGCAGATTAGTTCCTTTTCCTCTGGCCATGGAGTCATATACAGTCATCCATCACAAAAATTTGTCTTTGTTCATTCTCACCTTGAAAGTTGCAAAAAATCATGCCCTAATTGAAACGACACTAAATTTGAAAGATATAATAAAAATGCAAGCTAGAAGTGCCCTATTAATACAAAGGGAAAACCTTCCTACCTACCCTAACTGAGATAAATTTTGATTGAATAGGAAACATGATATTTCCTATGGAGTTGATCCAACAAATTGTTAAATGTATGGGATTAAATCATGCATTTGATTTCCAGGGAAACATGCGCATGAAGAGAAAAAGTGCAGAATTAATGGAAAATCCATACATGCCACTTATAAAAACTACACCGAAAGGTCAAAAAATACTTAAGGCCTTAACTTAATTTGAATCCAAAAAAGACAAAACAGGATTAGTGAAAACACGAGAGTGGTGTGGGTGAACAACATAAATAAAAAGTGAAGATACCTTTCCCCAAGATGCCTTTGTCACCGTTGTATGAAAACATGTTTTCCTTTCCCTTTATACATGCAAGTGAATGCATTATAGGTATGGTGTTTTCCCAGAATAGGAGAAGCCTACTTAAATATATCATTTGTGGATTGAATGGTTGGGTGCCTTAATGTGCAATGACATGTTTCCAGGACTGAATTCAATGCAAGGCATATTTGAAACTCTAACTCTGTCTTCCGGTGTCTTATTAGAAATTATTTCAGTTTTCATTTTGTGTTTTCAAGTTAGATATTGTTTTCAAGTTTTTTACATTTATAATTTTATTGCAATGTGGCAGACTGATCAGGGCAGTACAGGAACAACCCCGAGACAGGATGATCGCGGAAAGAGGCCAGTGGAAGAACATGTAAAGTGCCAGCATTGCTCTATCTTTAGGTATTTTAGTTATTTACATAATTGAAATAATATTAATTTTGTTTAAATATGCAGACACCTAGCCATGGTACGCCTGATGATTCCCTCTTTGAGGAAGAGCTTTTTTCATCCCTATCTCCAGTGTTGTTGTTGCAAAAAAAGGCACGAGATGCAACGTCGGAATTTAATGCTTTGATAGATGCGCCTCAAACACCTGAAACAGAAGAGAGGATACAACATCTTATGAGGCAACTAAATAGATATCAGGTAATAATAAAAAGTCAAAAGGATATTTTTTTTGTTCTGCATGAGATGAATTGTGATAGTTTGATTTTTAATTTTTACATTGACTAAACTAACAAAAAGTTCTTTTGTATGTAGCGTTTTCTGGCATTTGTCGAACCCGGTGTTGGTGGTAGTGGGACACAAGGGCAAGAGATTGCCCAACAACCCTCTCGTACACCTTCTACTCCTTTAGGTGCTAGCCAAGACACACACCCTGCCCAAGCTGACACCCAGCCAACTGCCGAACGTGTTGGCAATGATGAGGCTGATATGGCCAACTACATTATTGCGTTTCCTGGAGCTACACGTGTCAGCTCCACAGGGACCATTAATGGCACGTTGTTGGTGAACGATGAGGGTGTCCCTATAAAGCATGTACAAATCCCAGGTAAATTTTAATATTTTAACTATTTCATGTACTTGATCTAAAACATATTTGTCATGATTTTTATTTTTAAATTAATGATAATATCTTTCTTTTTTTTTGGTTTTATTCTGTGTAGGAAACAATGAGTTCTACAAGATTCTGGAGAGCCATGCGTTGGTAATTTTTGGCCCAACCATACGTACAGGGTGGAATTCCCAGAATTCCAACTTGAAAAAAGAACTTCTAGATTATCTAGAAGCCCTTTTTGGGGTCGGCACATTTGACAGAAAAGCGGTGGCTCAGGTAGTCGACAAATATTTGAAATATACCAGGGACAACTATAGGACGCAATTGCAATTTAACCCTAGATATGAGCGTCCTCTCGCAGTTTCAGAGAGTGAGTGGAGAGCACTCATCCATGACGGAAAAGAGAAAAGGGCAAAGAAAGAAGGAAAAATGCCAACTCGACCCGCAAGGTAAATTACAACTTTAATTCAATAGCTTTAATTTTCTTTATGTCTAAAATAAAAGTGTGCTACGTCATATCTGACTTCAATCTTTTGATGCTAGGTTTCCTGACACCTCAAAGGCAACCAAAGCTAGGATTGAGAAAAAGGGCCATCATAAGCTCGGCCAGGGTGGCTACTTGAAATTAGCTGCAAGAATTGTAATTAAGTAGCTAAACATCTTATAATTAATTGTATCGCCTTCCAACGTTTTTGTAATCCTATCAGATATGATTAAAAATACACAATCATATATAATGTAGGGTAGTGACTTCGGAACAATAACTACAGAGGGAGATAAAAATATTGCTTTCCGTTTTGGCTATCAAGCTGTAGTTGAACGTCGCAGAAGCTTGGGGCAGGTCCCAAGATCTACAATGCCTGATAAGATAAAACATTAACCTTTCAATATTTTTGTTTTTGTCCATAAATTTAATGTCTAACAACTTTGTTTAAATCAGGGGAGCAACACTACCGACGAGGTAAATAACCCAGTTTTAGAGCCAGATGTAGATGATCCTCTCGTGCAACCTGATCATTGTAGTGGGGACCAGGCCGACAATGCTGCTATCAGTGAGGGCCGTGATGGTAATTAATTTCCACTTATAATTTTTTTCTAATTATACCTTGATGGTTGTCCTTATAACGTTTTTTGTTTAAATGACAGAGAATGTTTCCCTTGAGGATCTTACCACCAGAGAGGAAGACAGGGCAACAGTCCCAACGACGACAACTGGTGCACCAGGTAAATAATCTCATTGCAATTTTTTTTATTAATATTACCGAACTAGTTCAATGATATTTAAAAACCGATAATTAAAATTTAATATTATCTGTTTTTGTAGGCGATGCCCCGTCACTGGATGAGACCAGACATCGTGACTACGCAACTAGGTCAGCAGTGCGGGTCGAAAGGCACGAAACAGGAGCAGAGCATGATGATATTGATGATGTAATTAGGAGCTTTAAAATAGGAAGAAGAAAAAGAAAATTCGATAATGTAAAATATTGTATTATTATAAGACAAACGTTACCATACTTGGAACGTTTTTTGCGTTATATAAAAAACTCATTTATCATACTATTTTTATGTCAAGCATTAATTTCAATGTTTTCTTGCGTACTTTTTGTTGAATTGTTTTTTATTAGTTATTGAATATTTTTTTTTATGCTCATGAAAGTAAAAAATGAAATATAGATTGGGTATTGGGGAATTGAGAGTGATGTGAGGGGGAGGGGCCATAAGAGCTTCCACCTTCACGTGGTTGGCCATGTTTAGTAGAGAATAATTTATTGGAGCGATTTAATCTTGGAGCAAACCTCCCTTGATCCAGCGTAGCAACAAAAAAGTCACTGTTGACTTAGTTGCTACTCTTTGAGATCGTGGGAGGCTTGTTCCAAGTTCATGCGACTCCAATAAATTGTTCTTCAAACGAAGAGGAGCTTCTTCAGGTATGTTTTGACATTTTCAACATATGTTCTAACATTATCATAAGAATGCATCTTAGAGTAAAAAATACTACATCAATTACTTGTATTTATTGTATAGATAATGATGGATTTTGATTGACTTGGCAGTGCAGTACAAATCCTCTTGCATCATGAGCAATACAACTTGTCAACCAGGGTCATGTCCAGGATATTTTTGCTTGTGCGCTTGACATTTTGTAAGTTCCTTTACAGTTCATAATTCAATATTAAGCTTGTGCACGATTATTATCTAGGTTTTTTGTATGTGTTTTTTCATCTATTTGATTGTAAGCAACTATGCATGTTTCCCGTTGTTCACTATGATTTCTCCCATTACCACTCCCAGGATGAATCCGACTTTATTGTTACATAGGTTACTTTATTGTTACTATGATTTCTCCATTTACGATTTCATAGATTACATCATGTAAAGTTGTCAATCTCAAGTTGGTGATGAGCTTTAGTTCTCCAGATTTGGGGCTTTTCTGATATTTTCTCCCTCATGTCATTCCTGCATCACCTCGTTGTTTGAGCATGCCAATTGTCTACTACTTGTACCAATTGGCACATGTCAATCTCTGAGTGGTGCCACATTTCACCTATTTTCAGTGAGAGTTTAGGGTTTCTCTAACATAGCTTCAGAAATCCGATTCAGTGCCTGCTTGAATATTTTCACATAATACTTATGGTTTGGATTGATGAGCATGTTCTGAATGGTTGGTTGATTCATAAGAACCACCCATAAATCTCCCTTCCTCTAACACACATAAAATAAAAATTTCTTTGACAGGAGACAGAGTTTCAATACTTTGAAAACAAACTTCTATTCCCTTCAATAACTCAAAAAAAAACTATTACACTACTTCCTCACTGAGAGGGATTACAAAATTAAGACTGCTACAAAACGCAGTGCATAAAACCAACTCACTGTCTGTTCAAAACAAACATACTCTGTCTCTAAAACACTCTGCTGTGTTTTTCCCTTTCGCATTGCTGTGCATACACACTTAAAAAGTTACACTCAATTTTTCACTTTTTACACACTGCTATGTAATAAAAAATGTACGTACTGTCTATAAAAAAAATTACCAAGCTTTTTCGACCTTTTTATTTTTATATGCCGGAACATATAAAACATATTATAATAAACCCTCTTTAAAAAAAAATAAAATTAAAACTAAATTCTATGGCCCACCTTTCATTTCGCATATGATATATATATAACATATGTTTAAAACATATGTATATATTAAAGCATACATAAAATTAAACTATCAAAACATTAAAGAACCCTTTCCGTCGGACTTCAAAAGTTTGAATAGATTGAATTTCAAACCAAATCGCGTTCCAAAATGGGATGCTAACGTCTGCCTAATTTGTAATGCGAATTCTCAATCCAATGTGCCCTATAAAAAATTTGGGTTCGGTTTTCAGGCTTTCAGATTCCCTTCAATTTCATGCGATCCAATATTAATGCTCCACGTGTCCTCCTTTTGAATTTACAAAACTGGGGGGTAAATTTCTATTTGTTTAATTTCTGGTTGGTGAATTGCGTTAATGTTGGTTGTTGTGTTTAAATACAATCATGTACAGAAATATGGCTGCGGCCGTCTACAAAAAAAACTTGCAGGAATTTTAAATGCTGAATTAAATTTTTGGATGGCATGCAAGCAACCTCCAAAAAAAAATGTTGCTGCTGCATCCGTCCTTCTGCTGCAGCAGTTGAAGTTAAAATTCAACAGCACAAGGTTTAATAAGTGAGGGTGTAAAGGTAACTTTTTGTCGATGGTACTGGATTAAGATCATCTATTCATTTTTGTAGGGTCTTATGGTGTTTGGTTTTTTAGTTTTGGGTTGGGTTTATCGAGTCTAAGATAGTTTTTGAGTGAAAAAATTGCTATCAGGTATTAAAAAAATTTGGTTCTTTTGTCAAAATTTATGAGCTTGTTAGGAAATACAAAACTGACAATGGTTGTATCTTAAATTTGTGGAAAATAATTTGAAATGAAACCTTTTTGTTTAGGTTGTTACAGTAGGTGCAAACCCCGTTCAAATTACTAGGGGCATTAACAAGACAATAAAGGCCCTTGTTTCGGAACTCAAATTTTGTCAAAGGAGGTAAACGCTTGCCTTTTGAGTAGGCTGGTTTTCCTTTTTGCTGATGGTTTGGTGTATCTAATTGAATTAGTTGCCCAAGGTATTTTTGGTTGCAAACTCCTTTTCATTTTTCATACAGTATTGGCCTTGTGGAATACATTTGATTGTGTGGTCTTGTTAGATCTACAACATTTGTAGTTGTTTAGTCTTATGGCTGAGGTGCACTTTTATTATGGAAATAGTTGATGCAATATTGTCATTTAATCCTTACTGCAGGGTAGCATGTTGAGAAGTTTTTTGTGAAACATTTGGTATTCAAAATGACACTTGATCCCATACAGCATCATGCACTTGACTTCAAAATTTATATTCAAAGTGTGCCAGACAATTCTTGCAAAATTTCAAATATTTAGGTTGTTTTAAACCATTATCTTTTTCATGTATTGGATGCTGAAAATGTGAAAAAGACTTTGGTATGAAACCAACTGGTGAATAATTTCCAGCACAACAACCACTTCCAAGACATGATTTAGAAGAAGAACAAATGTGCTTATGAAGCATAGAAAGATATCCTTGATGCATTGTCAATGTTTGGCTAGGGTTATTTTTGGAGAAAATAACTCCTTATTCCTAGAATAGTGATCTTCAATACAAGTAAATGCCAAAGAAGAGAGATCATCGTGTGACGCAACAAAACTGAAATTGGACCCCCAAGGAGAGCTGGTGTGTCTACAATCGCTCTGTCAGCATTTTCCCTTTGTGTACCCCGTTCTTTTCCTCCAGCCTGAGTCTTAATTGACTTCTTCTTTCTTCGGGTTTATTTATCAAATTCGTAGAATTTGATAAATAAATACTATCCACAATGGTTGGACTTTAATTTATATTCCCGATTTTATATTATCTCCAATCCTTATAACCAATTTTTAACTTTCAACACTTTGTATTTATACTCCACGTTTCTTTTTAAATAAATAACTTGTAATGAACTTTCGGCTCTATATTTCACCACCCAGCCTTACAACAATCATGCTCCAGACTTATGCTAATTATCCTCCAATCGTTTAATTAAACAATTTCATTATACTCCGGCCCCACCTATATATATCAATAACCAATCAAACACTCGTATCGTACCTGGCTATCCTCCGCACACCTTAGTTAACCTCCGGGCAAGTTCAACGTGCGACCACCGTCCGATGGCCCTTTTCCAAATCAACGACTCTTGGCAATTTCGCTCGGCTTCCAACGTCGGGCTTTAACGTGCGATGGCGCGGGTTAAACGGTGGTTTTCCGGGGGTCACTTCGCCACGTGTCGCATTCCCTATGGAATCGCTCGCGAATAGGAAATACCGCCTACTCCGCAAAAGCCGTGCGATATGGGCAACCCGCTTTTGTGATTCCGCTCGTGGTTTTGGTAGAGGGCTTGACCACGGGTGCAAGTCTGGTTCCGCTATCCTTTTGTTTGTTAACTCATGTCCAATCCTCGGGTCAGGTTCCGAAAGCACAACAATTTTGTCTTTTTATTAAGCGGGATTTTAATATGTGTATTATCAAAGAAAACCAACACAAATTTTATAAGAAAATTGTTCAAAAGTCGAGCCCGCCGGACTTCAAACAGCGATAAACCATAATTCAAACCAAATTCGCGTTCCAAAATAGCCTGCTGACGTTGGCCAATTTTGTGACGCGAATTTCTTATCAAATTCGCCCTAATATTTTACGGGTCTGGATTTCCACTGCGCGAGCGGCCCAAACAAAGATCCGCTCCAATCAATTTCTGCCACGTGTCCTCAATAAAACTTGCCCTGCTCCCGGCTGCGGGTGCATTCGATGGCGTTTAAGGTGATGGGACATGGATATGGCGATTTCATATCATTCGCATTAACATTTAACGCCGTTCAATTAAGTTTTCACATCAAATCTAGATTAATTAATTTTTAACACTGTTCAAGATCGGACCTCCACTCCTCTGAGCGATTCCGCACGCTCCAATTTGATCCGGCCTTCGACTCTCATTATTAATGATCAGAGATTCATTATGACGGCCGTCCTTTGATTTCATTGCAGACGGGTCGACATAAAAAATGGCGTTTAGCCATGGTTTTTCAGACAAGCCGGTTGCTGGATTACACTGTCTGGTAACTGCGATGATAAGGAGAAGGGGCCAGCGGAACTTCTGCCTAGACTTTGCTGCATATTTCCATTTCTCGTTCGTCTCTCCGTCCGTTCTCTCCCCTCAAGTAATTGGAATTCTCGCCTTGGTTTCGTGTCCATCGCGATTGCACCCATGCTCTCGCGTGCGTCATAGGATGCGCGCGCAGGTATACCAGAGGTCAACCTTGCCGCTCCTCCAAAGACCCTTGGGCCGCAGGCTAGTTCAGCCTTCTCCTACCACGCGCACCCGTGCAATTTTCTCTTTTAGATTGCACCCTCAACCGCCCGTGAATCACGTACCGTAGTCACTCGTGGTCTTCCGCGAGAGGCCCAAACGTTAGAAGAATGTACCGTCCCATGGTCCCGAGCGGTTTTAATTTGTTTTTTTTTCTTAGCAAGGTGCCCGCTAATTGGGTCGCTTTTGTAGTTTATTTTTTAATTTGTTATCGTGACCTTTGTAATATTTTTGAATTCTGTTAATTAAACGTTCAAGACTGGTTTCCCCGTATGAGGGCAGTCTTCTTAATATTTTGATTTTTTGATGACAAATTTGCCATGTGTATGGCCAGGCAATGTTTTTGACTTTGGTGTAATTTTATTCGCAATGTTAATAGATTAACTTTACTTAGAATTCTCACATGATTAGCGTTTTTCTTGATCTGTTCAAGGATTTTGGGTACTTTAATTTGTATTTGGAACAATGGACGTCGGTACTCTATCTGTTGCTTTACCGTTCTACATACTACTATTTCACTTTCTTATAGATGCCTCGGGCATATTTGAATGCTTTCTCAGATTGTCGATAATCTCCATGTGGACCGTTACTGGATTTTATATCATGTCCCTGTATGTGACATGGGGTATTTTTCTATCATTGTCTGGGGTGGGACTTCCACTTTTCTGGATGGATATTTGGGTTCTAATCTTCAGATGTGAAAATGTAATGACTTCATGGACTGCTTTACTTCATATAATATATTCAAAACAACGTTTTTTCTCTTGTGAAAAAAAAATGATTAATGTTTATCACTCTGCCTTCAAAACTAGCGATGCTGGTCTATGTTGCTGGTTTATTGATATGGTCTGATGGTCTTTTGATATTTTGGACATATCACACTCCTCACATGATTAGCGTTTTTCTCTGTTCAAGGATTTTGGGTACTTTAATTTGTATTTGGAACAATGGACGTCGGTACGTACTCTATCTGTTGCTTTACTATTCTACATACCGCTATTTCACTTTCTTATAGATGCCTTGGGCATATTTGGATGCTTTCTCAGATTGTCGATAATCTCCATGTGGACCGTTACTGGGTTTTATATCAAGTCGCTGTATGTGACATGGGGTATTTTTCTATCATTGTCTGGGGTGGGACTTCCACTTTTCCGGATGGATATTTGGGTTCCAATCTTAAGATGTGAAAATGTAATGACTTCATGGACTGTTTTACTTCATACAATATATTGAAAACATCGTTTTTTCTCTTGTGAAAAAAAAATGATTAATGTTTATCACTCTGCCTTCAAAACTAGCGATGCTGGTTTATTGATATGGTCCGATAGTCTTTTTATATTTTGGACATATAACACTCCTCACATGATTAGCGTTTTTCTCTGTTGCAGGATTTTGGGTACTTTAATTTGTATTTGGAACAATGGACGTCGGTACTCTATCTGTTGCTTTACTATTCTACATACTGCTATTTCACTTTCTTATAGATGCCTCGGGCATATTTGGATGCTTTCTCAGATTGTCGATAATCTCCATGTGTACCGTTACTGGGTTTTATATCAAGTCCCTGTATGTGACATGGGGTATTTTTCTATCACTGTCTGGGGTGGGACTTCCACTTTTCTGGATGTATATTTGGGTTCCAATCTTCAGATGTGAAAATGTAATGATTTCATGGACTGTTTTACTTCATATAATATATTAAAAACATCGTTTTTTCTCTTGTGAAAAAAAAAATGATTAATGTTTATCACTCTGCCTTCAAAACTAGCGATGCTGGTCTATGTTGCTGGTTTATTGATATGGTCTGATGGTCTTTTTATATTTTTGACATATCACACTCCTCACATGATTATGATTAGCGTTTTTCTCTGTTGCAGGGTTTTGGGTACTTTAATTTGTATTTGGAACAATGGACGTCGGTACTCTATCTGTTGCTTTACTATTCTACATACTGCTATTTCACTTTCATGGACTGTTTTACTTCATATACTGCTATTTCACTTTCATGGACTGTTTTACTTCATATACTGCTATTTCACTTTCATGGACTGTTTTACTTCACTGTTGTAGGGTCTTGGGTACTTTAATTTGTATTTGGAACAATGGACGTCGGTACTCTATCTGTTGCTTTACTATTCTACATACTGCTATTTCACTTTCATGGACTGTTTTACTTCACTGTTGTAGGGTTTTGGGTACTTTAATTTGTATTTGGAATAATGGACGTCGGTACTCTATCTGTTGCTTTACTATTCTACATACTGCTATTTCACTTTCATGGACTGTTTTACTTCATATAATATCTTCACTTTCATGGACTGTTTTACTTCATATAATATCTTCACTTTCATGGACTGTTTTACTTCACTGTTGTAGGGTTTTGGGTACTTTAATTTGTATTTGGAACAATGGACGTCGGTACTCTATCTGTTGCTTTATTATTCTACATACTGCTATTTCACTTTCATGGACTGTTTTACTTCATATAATATCTTCAAAACAACGTTTCTCGTCTTTTAAAATTTTAATTTTTTTTTAAAAATTGAACCCTCCGTCGGTCTACCGACGCCTTGTAGACGTCGGAACTGCGACAATCCAGAAACGTCGGACGAGAGACAGTATGAAAACGTCGGAAGCGCGACGTGCTAAACGTCGGAACTGCGACAACCCAGAAACGTCGGAAGAGAGACAGTATGAAAACGTCGGAAGCGCGACGTTCCAAACGTCGGACCACATATCGTCGGAATTACGACATCTTCCAGACGTCGGAAGAGTGACGTCCAAAACGTCGGACCACGTTTAGTCGGAATTGCGACAGTTTACAAGCGTCGGAAGAGAGACGCCAAAACGTCGAACCACGTTTAGTCGGAACTGCGACGGTTAATGAGCGTCGGAAGAACCACGTTTAAAACGTCGGAGCCGCGATGGTTTGTGAGACGTCGGAAGAGTGACGCCTGTTCGGAACGTCGGAATAAGTGTCGATAGTGCGACACTTTTTACTTGCGTCGGAACGGCGACGGCATGAGAAACCACGGTTTGTCCGCCCTTGAACTGTCGCTCTTGCGACGAATATGTGTCGGAATAGCGACGAATTGGCCGTCGGAATTTCCGCCAAATTCTCTAGTGGAAGGTGCTTCAAGAGGAGGTCAGACAATTTCAAGTCAGAGATACCCCTGCCAATGAAATATCACTCACTATACAGGGAGAGCTAGTCACTTTGGAGGCCTCTATGATGCAGGTATATGAAGAAATGTTTACCATTAAGAAAACTGTAGCGCCTCTACTAAAGGCACAGGCCGAAACTAAAAGGAGGAACACGCAGCTGAAAGAAGCCTCTACTGCATTGGACAAGATATTAGAGTGGTATAATAGGTATGCACAAGCCCTGGCCACATTGCCTAGAAGAGATTGGATTGCCACCCAGAATGACAAAGTTCAATTTCGGATGAAAGTACAATCCAAGGAAAATCTCATCAAGGATTTGGAGAAGGTAATGTTAGTATATGAACATTTGATTAGTGGCATCAACTCAATGGCTGAGGTACACCACATCCCTTCCCTGGGTGCACTTGGAGAAGAGACAACATGGGAAGAAGTCTCCAATGATATTCAAACATTTTTACAGCCCATAAGGCAAGCATCCGCCTCACAAGACCTGCCAGCGTCAAGAGAAAACATGGTTCAATTCATTGTGACACCGGTCCGGATATATACTAAACTAGCCTCCTTATCGAATCAAATCACAGTCAAGAGGGAAAATTTGATTCCAAACGCCCTCTAATGTCTTCACATATTAGGAGAAGATACGCCTCAAGTCTCCCCAGTAGTTGCGGATTATCGGACTTGGCAGACCTACCTCAGAGAGCAGCGGTAGATAGATGTCTCGAGCCTCGCCATCACCCAACTACTTCCATGATAAATTCATAGATAACAACACGTAAATCAGGTCGCAGGTTGCATCAACTGAAGGGTCGCAGGTCACAGCCACAGCCGAGGTCGTAGGTCGTAGGTCGCATTTCCCTCAAGTCGCAAAGTAAACCAACAGTCAGGAAGGCGAAAAGTCAGGGATACCCAAGGGTTAATTTTGTTTTATAAATACTCCCTTCTGGGAATTGTAAAGGGATTTTTTTTAGGACTCCAAAGGAACATAGAATTGTATAGCACATAATGCACTCATTATGAATGAATACAAGTACTTGTTTTGATTCCACTCTTGGATCTGATGGGAGTTAATGTGTTAACATTATGAATATTTTGCCTATTGCATCTAATATCTTGCTGATTTAATCATCTGTGTTTTCCGCTTATATCATTTATATTTTCATCTCACTAAATGTTATTAATGATGTTCAATTGTTCATACATAAAATGTTAAGCGACTCCATTACTAACGTTTATCTCATCTTTGGAAAACCGCTTAAGGAAGTGAAGGGTGTTCTAACCACTAAGAACTGTTTCTTCTGTGGTTCAAACAAATTTTTACAAGCATGACCCTGATGATGTAATGCTAACAATATTTCCTTAGCTTCATGATTTTAAACTCATCTTGCTATTCATAGTGATTTATGATTCGTTGAGACTCATCAACCATTTGCATTGTATCATCCAGATAGACGTGTGTTCACAGGTCTGCAAAGCTCGTCCGTGTCCAAGAAAATGAGTATTCAGCGGTAGCCGGACCCACACCCCGGACAGGATCCCTATCACAAACGGTTTAGAGTCTCATTGGGAATTTATACCGGGGAGATCCCCTGCTGTTGGCTGGTCATATTTTGGCATCAACAGATTTTGGCGCTAGAAGGAGGGCCTGAATGGCAGGCTCCCAGCACATAAGTAACATCCCATTAAAAACTCCCCAAGCGGAGATCATGTATGAAAATACCGGTCCTCCACCCTTAGAAAATTCCTAGGAGGAGGAAGCCCCTTACTATGAAGTTACTTTAGATCAGTTAAGGGCCCTGTACCCTATCTCCCGCAACCTTGTCAGGGGTTTACAGCGAGCCCCGGTCACTAGTTTCTTGGATAATCCTAGAACTCCCGCAGCTAACCATACTCGCCAAGGAACCCTTGTAAACTCCATACCTCATCTTATGTGAATTATGATCAAATATTATGTATATGCAGTTGAGCGGAATTCTGAAGAACCCCCAGACAGCCCTAGGGAGGCGAAAGAGGGTGGCCCCACCAAACCACAACCCAACGCTAACCCTTAACCGAACCAAACTTTGAATGATAACACTCAACCGAACAACCCACCCAGGGGAGGAGCCGGGAGGGGCCAGGGTGACAGAGGCAGGGGAGACAGAGGTCGTGGACAAGGCAAAAATGTTGGCCACCACCAGCACCACCGAAATCAAAACAGATTTCCTTTTCTTTACAACTGGAGAAACATCAGAAATTTAGGGAACCGTGGAGAAAACCAAGACATGCAGTCCCATCATGAGGGCGAGGCCTCCGGGTCTGGCATGGGTAGAGAATCCGAAAGTGAGAGAGGACACGTATACATACCACTCTACCAATGGGATATATGTGTACAACTTATGGCTTGGATGGCCCAGTCCCCCTTAGGTATCTAAGGTCCCCTCCATGACATACCTCAGCACCCTAAAAAGCATCTCCCTAAGTTCGACCCTAAGAAAGGTACTTTGGCTGAAAACCACATTAGCAACTTCTACTTGGCTTTACAGATGATGAGAGTGCAAAATGATGACGTAGCATGCCGGATTTTTCCTCATACTCTAGAAAATAAAGCAGCTACGTGGTATCGGTCTCTCCCGGTTGCTTCCATCCCTTCGTGGGAACACTTACTTCGTACCTTCATACAAAATTTCTCGGAAGATAAAACCCCCTCGATGCTCCTCACAGAGCTCAGTACGTTTAAATGTCAGAAGAAGGAGAAGGTCAAAGACTTCAATCAACGTTTCACCACTATATTGAACAAATTCCCTCCAAACATGGCCTTAGATGATTCCATTAACATTGAATACTACACAAGAGCCCCCCCACGGGACATTGCCGTGTTTGTAAAGCATGAGGCCATAGCTACCTTGGCAAAAAATTATACCACCACCCTTGTTGTTGAAAAGGACATGTTGTCCATAGGTTCCATTGACCATGAAGGATGAGATGATCAAAAGCCAACCACGAAGAGAGCCCAATCCTCAAATCATAAATTCGGAGACAAAGATAAGGACCCCTTTGATTTCGAAAGTATCACAAAATCCCTCAAGTTGCTGACCAACGAAGTCTCCAATCTAAAGAGGAAGAACAATGATTATATCCCAGCTACTAAAACGCATAAAACTTTCTTCAGAAAGAATAATCCCGCTGTGAATCGACCCCCGTCAAACTCAAGTGCCGGTCTCAATGTTGAAGAAATTGGCAAGGACAACTTTTGTTCTTTCCATCAAGCCTATCACTCAGAGAAAACTTCCCCCCCAGTGGATTAATAGCATGACCGCTGTGGTGAATCAAATTTTGGAAGACCAAACCCCCAGAGATTTGGAAGAGGAGGGTATTTCAGACAATGAAGAGACCTCCCCCCAAATGAGGATATGGTTTCCACTGTCCTCGCTTTTGAGGTCATCCACGGAGAGTCTCTCCCTTCCATATCTAGGATAAACTTGGCCGATGACCCTAAATCTAAACCCCCTCAAAATATGGTTTAAGGAGCAAAGGATCAGTCCCTGAACAGTCATTCGAAGAAAAAATAAAATATTTCCTAAGGAAAATCCTGCCCCCAAATATAGAAAACCAAAGCAAGACTCCTGAAAAATTTAGTCCAAATAACCCCAGAGAAGGCCCCAACGCTAAAGCTTCAACAGTTTCCCCTAAAATCACCATCGAAATTGCCTCACACACAAATTCTGGTTATAACATTATCGAGGATATGAAGAATACCATGGCCAATATTTCTCTCTACGAGCTTGTTCGCATTGCTAATCTGCCGGCAACCAAACCCGTGAGCATCACGTCTGCCCAAACTACTTCTACTCCCCAATCCATCGTAAATGCCATAAGCTCCAACTCCAGGGGATCCACACCACCTTTCCTCCTCTCTTTTGAGATATTTAACTTCAATGCCCATAATTGCCTCGTCGATTCTGGCGCATCCATGAATGTTATGCCATTATCCGTGTGCAAGAAGTTAAATATCCACCCTGAGAAAACTAACGCCAGGATCATCCAACTCAATAGATGTCAAGTCCCGACAGTAGGCGAATTCAACAACATCATTATCCGCCTATCCTACGATTCTAGAGTGCATCAGTGCATCGGTATAGTAATCGTGGATATCCTCGAGGCCTATGGCCTTCTGTTGAGCAGATATTGGTCTAGAAAGCTACAAGGATACTTTGCCACTGATTGGACCCACCTTTGGCTCCCGTACAAGGGCAAGAATAACCAAATATGGTTCGAAATTGAGCCATACATGAAATATACTGTGACCGACTTGGACGCAACTAATGAAATAGTCAGTTTCGCACAAGAATAGCTCGGTATGTGTTTCTTAGAGTCCATATTCGGGTTCTATCAAACTCCTCCGCCTCAATAAAAGACCCATTATAAATTGTTGCCCCGAGTGCATCCCCAATGTGCTCGGACAACCTTGTAAAATCAGAAGATGAAACATAGACCTTGTACTATTACGGTTTCAAAACCCAAGACGGGGCTGGCGCAGGCTGTATCTTGCTGGACCCTCAGAGGAACAAGTTTCTAATTCCCTACCGGTTAGAGTTCCAATGCACGAATAATACAGCCGAGTATGAGGCATTGCTACTCGAACTAAAAAAGGCCATAGATCTAAAAGTTCTTTGTTTAAAGGTAATTGGAGATTCTGAGATTATCACTCGTCAGGTACGTAACACCATCCATTGCTTGTCTCCACATCTGAAAGGTTACTAGCAATAGGTATGGCATTTAATTTTTGCTTTTGATGCCTTCGGTATTAAATATGTACTTAGAATGCATAATGTAGTAGCCGATACACTCGCCAACACTGTCGCTAGGTTCACCCCACTTACAGATGGATTTTCTATTGAATTTATTTATAGGCCATCCATACCAGATAATGTTACTAATTTGTGCGTTTTCAATGATGACCAACAGGTACTGGATTTCATGCTCAATACGGACGTATTAAAAGACACAGTTATAGAAGAAGAGGATCATGATCGAGCTTTGCAAGAGGAACTATGAGATCGGAAAGAAAATCCCATACCCAAAGGGATCGTGTCACTCGAAATTTTTTTCGACCTACAGAACCATTTACGAGGGCCCCCAAGCACGAAGGTGCAAAGTTCCACGTAAGCGCACAACAAATTAACCTCAAGATAGACAAGGATCCCAAGCTTGTCAATCTGGGTAATGAGTGCACCCCCCAAGAGAAGCAAGCATTCACCGGATTATTTAAGAAATACCAAGATGTTTTTTCCTGGACATATGATGAGCTTCGAACTTATGATACGCAGATCATCCAGCACGTCAAAACCATGAAGGAAGGAGTGAAGCCTTTCCAAAAGAAACTGAGAAAAGTACACCCTGCCTTAGAACCAATGATCCAAAAGGAACTAAAGAAGCTCTTGGATGTGCGGATAATTTTCAAAGTTATACATTCGACCTGGGTGTCAAACTTAGTCCCTGTTTGCAAGAAATCTGGCGAAATCCATTTGTGCATAGACTTCTAGAATTTAAACAGAGCCTCCGACAAGGACAAATATCCGATCCCTCCTATGGAGAAAATCATTCAAGCTGTATTAGGATCGGAAATGTTCTCTCTATTGGATGGTTTTTCAGGGTATAATAAATTACTAGTGGCTGAGTTTGATCAGCTCAAAACCACATTCAGAACTAAATGGGGAACATTCACATTCAGACACATGCCCTTTTGCCTAATTAATGTCGGCGCCACCTTCCAAAGAGCTATGGACATCGCCTTTAGAGGACTCATTGGGAAAATCTTGGTAGTATACCTTGATGACATCACCATGTTTGCAAAGCACAGATATGACCACCTACACCACCTCAAGTGGATTTTTGAAAGGTGTCAGAAATACGGGATCTCACTGAACCTGAAGAAAAGCAATTTTGCTGTCGCCGAAGGAAACTTGTTGGGGCACATAATAACTCAAGACAACATAGTGGTGGATCTAGAACATGTGAAATTCATCGCTCAAATACCGCCCCAAGTGGTAAGAAAGCTATGCAGTCTTTCCTCGGAAAAATCAACTTCATCCGAAAATTTATATCAGATTTCGCCCAAATCGTGAAACCATTGCAAGGCAGATTAAGAAGAACGCTAACTTTAAATGGAATCCTCCTGAGAAAGAAGTGTTCGATAATGTCAAATGAGCCATCACGGAAGCACCCGCTCTTCATAGTCCAGATTTCAACAAAGGCTTTATCTTGTATACCTTTGCCTCAGATTCATCTTTGGCCAACGTCCTCGCTTAGAAAGATGACAACAATGATGAACGGCCTATATCATTTATGAGCACTGGGTTACAAGGCGTCGAGCTGAATTATCCAGATATTGACAAACAATATTACGCGGTATAAAAGGCAGTTAAACACTTCAGGCCATATATTTTGAAGAATCGTGTCATAGTATTTGTGCCTCACCCAAATGTTCGCTCATTATTAATACAGTAGGAGCTGGGCGAGAGGCTAGGAAACTAGATGACGTGCCTCCAAGAATATGAATTGGAATTCAAGCTAGAACACACTATAAAGGGCCAAGGATTATGTCGGATGGCCGCAGAGGCAGCAGACTCACGGAGCAGTGAAGAAGAGAATTGGGAACACGAGATCGACATGTATCAAGTTGATAGCACATCTCGGCAGGATACCTCATCATGGTACGTATATCTCCAGTAATATCTGAAACACGGTACCATGGGCCGCATTTTAACCACTTAGCAGAAACGCACATTAAGGTTGAAAGCTATATCCTACCAGTTGGTGCAGGGTAATTTGTTTCACAATAACCATAGCGGTGTCCTGCTACGTTGTTTGGAGTATGATGAGGCACAGAAAGTTTTGGCAGAACTCCATTATGGTCCAGCAGGTGGATACTATGCGGGGGATACCATTGCTCACAATATCATGCGTGTCGGTTTCTATTGGCCTACTCTGTTCAAATATGCGCACGCCTATGTTCGGAAATGCCAACAATTCCAAAAGTTTGCAAATAGAGAGATACGGCCTTCTACCCCGTTACAGTCTATCACAGTGGAAGAACCATTTCAGCAGTGGGTGCTGGACATGATTGGGGAAATCTTGCCACACTCTTCCAAGGAACATAGATACATCCTCATTGCCACAGACTAATTCACAAGGTGGGTTGAAGCGATACCATTGCGTCAAGTCAATGATCAAGAGGTAATAGCCTTCATCACCCAATACATCATGATCAGGTTTGGCGTTCCAACCTCCCTTGTTTTTTATAATGCAACATATTTTTCATCGTTGAAATTATATGATTTTGCTCTAGAAAATGGTATAGTGCTGAAAAATTCTTCCAATTATTACCCCCAAGGAAATGGGTTAGCTTAGTCAACTAACAAGAACCTCATCTGCATCATCAAAAATAATTTGTTGTCCCAACAAGGAAATTGGTATAACGCTCTCCATAATGCCCTATGGGCTGGTCGAGTCACGCCCAAGCCATCCTTGGGGACCTCCCTGTTTTTTCTTGTGTATGGCAAAGAAGCTATTCTTCCTCCCAACTTGTCTCTCCCAGCCCTTCAGTTATCCTAAGAGGCTCATGGCACCCCTTGCCCTACCTTGCAAGCCCAAATAGACACATTATTGAAGCTGGAGGAGGAAAGGCTGAAAACCCAGGAAAAATTCGCCATCCACCAAAGTCGAATAAAGTGATGATTTGACAAGAAGTCTGTCGAAAAAAAATCTTTCGAAGTAGGTGACCTGGTCCTCAAGTGGGACAAAGTTCATGATGATAAAGGAAAGCACTCCAAATTCCAGGCCCTGTGGATAGGTCCCTTCCAGATTAAAGAAAAAATTGAATCCCACACCTACATGATACAGACCCTTGAGGGGAGAATTGAGGTCCTCCCGGTAAACAGGCACGACCTTAAACACTACATCACCTGATAGCCCTGAGGGGCCATCATCATACCTTGTACCATATTCCTATTGTTATTTTGCTTCATTTTCTTTTGTGTTATTTTTTTCCTTTGTTCTCAGTTTCTTCTTTGTTTTCAATAAACCGCTTGTTCCCAGCAGGCTCCCATTGACCCTGTCCCTTGTAGCATCCCAAATGTTGAAGGAGGGATGTAGAGGTTACTCAATTGGCAATGCTGTGATGGAATCTGCACTGGTGAAGAAATGCCCCTGAAAATCAAAAGGGACACGAGCTTGCCTATGATATCCATTCAGTGGGGAAAGCATAGTTAAGTCCCAGGAACCAAGCACAGGTAGCCTGCCTAGCATGCTGGCCCGGGGATTTGCGATGCAAAATAAATTCTTCGTGTGTTCGGTCACTATATGGGAAAGGGATAGAGCTAACCAAAGGAGATGATAGGACATCCGAGAAAAACCAAAAGGTCCTCATATAGACTAGGAGCAACCTCTCTTGCAAGCAAAATAAGGCGCGATCCCTCATCCGCCCTAGGAAAAAATGCCACTATTAAATAAGTGCCTTGAGCACAATCTAATAAGTGCCCCAAGCAAATTTTAAATAAGTGAAAAATAGCACATGAATAAGGGTAAAGGATCAAGAAAGGCTTCCTGCGTAGAGAGGTGATGCGACGACTCCGCCGGGGCACTGACCAGGCTCGCTGGTAGCAGAGCAACGTCTATGACTCCTAGGCAGTGACTCCGCCGAGACCATTAGGTTTGCTGGCAGTGGAGCAACACAATCATTAATTGTCCACACATGTGACCCCTTTATATATAGAAGGGTCGCATAGGTCGCATTTCACCTGCGCGATAGAGAACAAAAAATGCTTCTGACAAGCCAGCTGGAGTGTGATTTTCCCGGGTAAGTGCCTGATCCTCCTGTTGTTTATTTTCTAGGAGAGTTGTTACTATTATTTTCTAAACCTAGCCTATTTTAACCCTGCATGACCTTGACCTAACCCTTTAGCAATCCTTCTGCAAGCCTCCCCTCCCTCGATTTTCTTCGAATCTTGTGTGAAGCTTTCCTACCTCTTCCCCCTTCCTAAGACCTTGCCTAAACTCACTTGTGAAGGCTCCTTCAACCTTGTGCTGTGATTTTTTGGATACCTTGTGCTCTTTCCTAAACCTTGTTCCGCTACACATCCGCAAAACCCTAAAGCGACCTTGCGACCCTGCGCCCTCATCGCTAAGTCGAAAAAGCACTAGGTCGCATTTCATGGGAATGTAGAGTGATGTGACTTAGTGACTCAGTGACCTTGCAACCCATTCACGAGTCGCTAAGTCGCTAGGTTTCACTTCCTCAAAGTTTCCAACCAACGCGACCCAGCGACCCCACGACCTAGTGACCTAGTCGCAGGTCGCCAGGTCACGAAGTCACCCTCCCACCAAGTTTTAAGCCAATGCGACCTAGCTACCCTGTGACCCAGTCACAAGGTCGCCAGGTCGTAGGTTAACCCTCCTCCTTGGAAATGACTAAGAAGATGTAGAAACAGGTCACTTATTTAAAATTAATGGCATCTATCTTATCGTGGGATTTTTTTATGAACATGTCGAGGGATATTGAAGCTGAGCTAGAGTGTGTTTCCATTTCGTGAACATCAAGCGACATGGGGCCGCCAGCATTCCGCAAGAGGAATAAATGCCCCAAGATAGAAATCTCGGAAGAGCAAAGACCTGTTGTTCTTCCCCTCATCTATGATGATACGACCTGCATCTTCGGTAAGGGGGACAGTATGAGCTGGTACCAGATCTATAAAGAGTTTACTCAGGTTGAATTTCTGGAGGACCTCCCTGACAGGCAGATATGTATTCAAGTGAAACGATCCAAGTTGCACTACGCAGGAGCCCACCCCTGGTGTTCCCATGCACCGAGTTAATTGAAAGGATCCTACGGACAGTCGACCCCAAGATCTGGGTCATTCGGGACCATGCCGGGAAGACTTTCACCAACCTTAAAGGGCAAGATGCAGAGTACTACTATGCACTTCCCACATGAGAGCAGACCTTCAATGATGAATGGGCTACTACTCATGTAGTTCCCATATCTGAAACATTGAAAGGATGGTGGGAAGACTCGAAAAAATTACAGCTCAAGAAGGATCAAGAATATCCGACGACAGGCCTCAGGAAAGTGTACAAACTCATAGTTGCAATGCTATGCAGGATGTATGGCCACCCATACGCCACCTTCTTCAACGGCACTTGGGTCTCTCTAATGTACGCCATCACCATTTACAGTACCTGTTTCAATTAGGCCAACATAATAATAGCAGCTCTCAAGTCAAACATATCTGCAGCTCTGGCACTCGATGAAGGGTATGCCTCAGAATTTTACATGGCATCTCATATCCTAGATGCAGTGTGTTCCAGGTGCCATTTTGAGGGGTGGTCGTATAACTGGAACTCAGAGAATGGCGGTCCAATTCACAAAGACCTAATGGTGTTTTGGGATTCGAGATATAAGCAAGACATAGAGTCAATAGCAAGTAGCTTCATCCCCGCCCTCTGCATGGAGTTGTTCGGAAAAGACCCCCATTGTATGTCCGAGCGAGCCATGGATACAATAACTCAGGTGGCCCACGTTTCCAGACACCGATAGGACCTTCCTCCGAGTATTTGGGTCACTCAAGGCCCCCCATGCATTTCCTCGCTTCGTTACAGACAAGCTTCTTCCTCAAGAAACTTGTTATCAGATGTCAGGCGGTTTTTCCAAAGTCCTCACTAAAGGAAAAAAGAAACCATGGCTAACCTTGCCACACACCATTGGTGCCTACACTTTAAAGGACTTCATAGAAGTAGAAGCAGAAGCCGAACAGATAAAGGGATTCCATCTACCTCCCCTGGCACACTGCACATATGATCCCAAAAGAATCATTCCCGCACATTGCAAGTGTGCCAAATTCAAATGGAGCTACCAGCATACTGACTGCCTGGCCGAAGATAGAATAAAGAACTAGTACAATAAGGATAGAGAGACGGCTCCAGCCGAATCAAGCGATTAGGAGGAACAGGACAACCAAACTCTAGAGGAAAGAGCTAATGCAATGGGAGGAGCCTCATCCTCCAGATCTAAAAAAACCAAAGACTGGTACAAGCCCCAACCCTTCTTCCCAACAAAGAGAAATGGAAGCCAAATCTCAACAAGAGGCTGAAAGGAGGGCAAGAGAAGAGGAGGAAAAATCTAAACAAGAGGCCGAGGAAAGGGCAAAGGAAGAAGAGGAAAAACGAAAGAAGCAGATGAAAGAAGAACAGAAGAAGAAGCGGGCAGAAGAAAACCACAAGAAAAGAGAAGGGGAGTAGAGAAAGAAGGAGGAGGAAGAAAAAGTAGATGCAGAGCGCTGGTTAAAAGAAGAGTAGGAAAAGGTAGAAACATAGCACTGGTTGAAAGAATAGTAGGAAAAAGCAGAAGCAGAGCGCCGGCTGAAATAAGAACAGGAAAAAGCAGAAGTAGAGCACCGGTTAAGGGAAGAGCAAGACAGAGTAGGTGCTGAAGGGAGTAATTCACCATGCTCAGAATCAGAAGGACAAACAGAGTTGCCACCCATTGAGGTACCACAGACAACTCCTGCCCGTTTCACCCTCTCAGAACTGGGGACTTCCGAGGATCTAGATGAGGGAGTTTGACACATAAGATCAGGCAGGAGAAGAGAAGATGTTTCGCACGGGACCCTGCGACGCCCCTCACAGTCACTCCCAGGAAGGACATAGTCTTGGGCACCAGGACTAACCTAGTCATGATTTCCTCAGTTGGTACTGCTTTTTCAGCTGCTACCAAATAGAATGTTAGCAGGATGAGCAGAGAAATTATGTCCTTATGGAACAGACTACAGGCCTCTGAACTCAAGATGGACCAGGCAGAGTAAGAAAAGAAGGTGCTTCAAGAGGAGGTCAGAACATTTCAAGGCAGGGATACCCCTGCTAATGAAATATCACTTAGGGAGAGCTAGTCACTTTGCAGGCCTCCATGAAGCAGTTCTATGAAAAAATGTTTACCATAAAGCAAATGGTAGCGCCTCTACTAAAGGCACATGCCGAAACTAAATGGAGGAACACACAGCTAAAAGAACCCTCTACTGCATTGGACAAGATATAGGAGTGGTCTAACAGGTATCCACAAGTGCCAACCACGTTTCCTAGAAGATATTGGATTGCCACCCATAATGACAAAGTTCAAATTCGGATAAAGGTACAATCCAAGGAAAATATCATCAAGGATCTAGAGAAAGTAATGTCAGCATATGAACATTTGATTAGTGGCATCGACTCAATGGCCGAGGTACAGCACATCCCTTCTCTAGGTGCACTTGGAGAAGAGAAAACATGGGAGGAAGGCTCCACTGATATCCAAACATTTTTATAGCCCATAAGGCAAGCAACCGCCTCGCAAGACCTAGAAGCGTCGAAAGAAAACATGGCTCAATTCATTGTGACACCGGTCCGGATATACACTAAACTAGCCTCCTTGTTGCGTCAGATCAAATTCAAGAGGGAAAATTTGATTCCAAATGCCCTCGAATGTCTTCACAAGTTAAGGGAAGATACCACTTAGGTCTACCTAGTAGCTGCAGATTATCGGGCTTGGCAGACCTACCTCAAAGAGCAGCAACAAATAGATGTCTTGAGTCTCGCAATCACCCAACTACTTCCATGATCAAGTCATAGATAGCAACAAGTAGAGAAGGTCATAGGTCATAGTAACTGAAGGGTCACAGGTCGCAGCCACATCCAAGGTCGCAAGTCGCAATTTCCCTCAAGTTGCAAAGTAAACCAAAGGTCGGGAAAGCGAAAAGTCAGGGATACCTAAGGGTCAATTTTGTTTATAAATCCTCCCTTCTGGGAATTGTAAAACGACCTTTTTTTGAGCACTCAAAAGGAGCAACAAATTGTAGAGAATTTAATGCACTCTTTATGAATGAATACAAGCACTTGTTTTGATTCCACTATTGGATCTGATGGGAGCTAATGTGTTAAGATTGTGAATATTTTTCCTTATGCATCTGTTATCTTTTATATTAAATCACCCGCGTTTCTGGCTTATATTATTTATACATTTAGCTCACTAAATGTTGTTAATGATGTTAAGTTGTTTATATAGAAAATGTTAAGCAACTCTGTTACTAACATTTATCTCATCTCTAGAAAACGCTTAAGGAAGTGAAGGACACTCTAACCATAAAGAAATGTTTCTTCTGTCGTTCGAACGAATTTTCCTTATAAGAATGACCTTGATGATGTGCTGCTAATAGCATTTCCCTAGCCACATGTTTGTTTATTTCATCTTGCTATTCACAATGATTTATGTTCGTTAAGGACTCATCAACCATTTGCATTGTACCATCCGGATAATCGTGCATTCATAGGTTTGCAGGGCTTGTTCGTGTCCGAGAAAAGGACTATTTAACAGTAGCCGGACCAACACCCCGAATGGGATCCCTATCACAAATTGTTTAGAGTCTATTTGTGACTTTACACTGGGGATATCCCTTACTGTTGGCCGGACATATTTTTGCGTCAACACCTTCTTTTCCACATTTCCAACACACCTTTACAAACTTTCCAGGAGATTTAGATCTCCCTCTAGTTTTAGATCTCCCACTCAAAACCTTATTCTTGTTTCTATTTTGGGACCTTCCTCATACATATAAGGCATCTCCATTCTGGCCCTCCATATTTCTCCATCTCATTTCCTCCGACAGCAACACTAAGACAATATCATCAAAATTCAAGGGAGTTGTATTGCTACCTATTGCAATAACCAGACTGTCCCATGAGTCTGGTAGAGAACGCAAAAAACTGATGCACTTATCTTCATCTGAGATTTTAATATCAATAGATGAAAACTGACTTACCACAGTATTGAAGGCGTTCAGATGCTCTGTCACCGAGTCTCCATCCTTCATCCTCAGGTTATACAAATTTTTCCGCAGGAAACATTTATTCACTAGAGACTTAGATTGGTACAAAGTCTCAAGTTTGTCCCAGAAGGTCTTCGTCATAGCTTCCCCAGATACATTCAATAATACTGAATCTGAGACACACAATCATATTGGGCTCTTTGTCTTCCAATCCAGTTTATTCCAGTCTTCATCTGACATTGTCGTTGGTTTAGTACTTGGATCTACCACGATCCACTGGTCCTTATCCACCAGCAGATCCTCCATCTTGAGCTTCCACAACTCCAAACTCTGACCATTATATTTCTCGATCTCTATCTTCCCGCCACTCGCCATCTTCTTTCACCGCAAGAATCGATCCCGCAGATCTCCCACTAAACAGGGTCTACCGTAGGCCCGATAAAAAAACCCCTCAGCAGAAAAGGCGTCCCCTTGAAGTCGAAACTGCTCTGATACCAAATGTAGGTTTTAACCCTATAAAAAAATTATCTACGAATGAATATTTAAAACAGAAAATAAAAAATAGTGAGAGCATAGAACATAAAATAGATAAACACAGAGATTTTCCCCTGGATCCCAAATTGGGACGAACAACTTGATTTTTCATTATATTCATTTTAGTGTTACAACACATATATATACATGCCGAAGAATACATAAACCCCAATCCATTAACCCTAGATTAGAACATAACCGTAGTTCCCTTGACCATATCTACAAAATACCAGGGGCCGAAAACCATCATGCCCCAAAACCATGTGCAAACCCATGCACAAAACCATGCCTTTGTATGCCCACCAGAAAATAAGGACCAATTTTTTTTTCTCGGGGTGCTGCTCCAGACCGTGATAGGGGGGGCTATTGCCCCCCCTATGACCCCCCTGTACGTTGTGCCCGGCGCAACGTACAGGGGGGGCTATAGCCCCCCTTTTACCCCCCCATGCGTGACTAGTCATGGAAAGAATATAACACATACCAAACAATCCTACCTTGGTCACGCATTCGTGGAGGAATTTTCACACTATTAAATAGGAAATTCCCTTGAAGTGATTGCGCAATGCATCCTTGGCATCCACATGACTCTATAACTGACCTGTACAATTTTCTAATTATACAAATGATCGTTATCATCCCTTTAACCTTAGTTTCAACTGGCACTTCCTTATAACTTACATGCAACAACTATTTATAGTGAATTATCAGTTAACTGATTGATCTCTACTTATGAATTAAATCAGATTTAATTCACTGGACCTCTCACTAGCTCATCACTCTGTTAGAACTAGTTAAAATGATTTTAAATCAATTAATTGAGTTAACTAACTAGAACTCACAAATAACTATAATTGAACCCCCTTAAATCATGAGAGAAATCTACATGCCTCGTCTCTGACCGTGAACTCAAATTTATTAAGCTAACTCAGTCACTCTAACTTAGTTAACTGATACAAGTTTTTATGAGATGAAATTAGAATTTCTCTTTCAATTTAATTAAAGGAAAATTTAATTATAAGCCCCTTTATGTTACCATTTCAACACCTCCCTTTCTCCTCCTCTCTATCATCCTTCCTCTCTAACCTTTTTCTTCAACCTCCCTATCTCTTCCCCCATCAATCTCTCTCTCTCTCTCTGCCCTTCAATCATCTCTCTTACCTCAGCACTATCCTCCTCTCTCTTTCTCTCTCTTCCCTCCAATCATCTCTCTTACCTCTTCACTATCCTCCTCTCTCTCATCCTTAATCTCTCTCTCTTTATATCCTACCTCCCTCTCTCTTGCCCCATATTTCTCTCTCTCTCTCTCTATATAATCATCTCCCTTCCCTCATCACTATCCTCTTATCTCTCTTCCTTCCTCTCTCTTCCCCCTCTCTCTCCCTCCCTCTCTCTCTCTAAAACTATGTTACTATATCCCTATATCTCTCCTTCTCTCGTACCTTCTCTCCATCTCTCCTTCTTTGTCTCTTTATCTCAAACCTAAACAGACACACTCTCTCTCCATCTCTCTCTTGTCACTACATCTATCTCTCTCTCCACTTCTCCCATCTATATCTTTCTTTTTCCCTCCCTTTCTACCCCTCCAACTCCATATCTCTATCCCTCCCTCTCTCCTACTCTCTCTCAAGTCCTCTCTCTTGTCCTTCCTCTCTCTCCCTTTCTCTCCTACCTCTCTCTCCCTCTCTGCCCTCCAATCATCACACTATCTTCCTTCCTCTCTCATTCTCTCTCTCCCCATTCCTCTCTCCTTCTCTCTCTCCCCTCTCCATCTTTCTATCTCCACCTCCCCCTCTTACCCTTCTCTACCTCCCTCACTCCTCTCCCTCTCTCAATCTCTTCATTCCTCCTCTCCCTTCTCCTTTAGTTTATCCCCATCTCTCCCTTATCACCCCCCTTATCTCTCCACCTATATCACTCTATGTCTTTTTTCTTCCCTCCCATATATAGCTAGAATTAATATATATCATGATATATTAATAAATATTATAATATAAAAAATTTAATATTGTATTAATCCAAAGTTATTAAATTTAATAGTAAAAATATTATAATATATTAATATGAATATTAGATTTAATAATAATAATAGTTTTAATATTTTAATATTAATATTAGGGTTAATAATATATTTTTTCATGGTATTAATAATAATTTGGCCCATGGTATTTGGCCCATAGGCTTCACCTAAATACAAAATCTTTTTTTATTGTTTATAAATACAAAGAATATTATGGAGTCAATATAAATACAGGCTTTATTTATTTACCATACCTATCGTTTATTTATATTTATTTTGTAAAGCATCCTTGTTTGAAAACAACTATGCTAGCTGCCACTATGTACTATTGTTGGCAGTCAAATGCATTCTTAGATGATTGAATAATGATCTGCCATAGATTAAAAACAAATAAAAAAATAAAACATTATTATTAAAAAAAAAACATATATAATAGTTGTCCTTCTCCCTAGGCTAATAGCTGCCTTTACAGGAGGATGAGGGCAGCTAGAACATTCGTAAATCAACAGTAGGGGGTGGTGGTTATTTGTTAGGGCTAGGTGGTTTTTAGATCTTGTTTTAAATTTTTTTTTGTTTCTTTGTTCCATCTATATATTTTTGTTTCTTTCTTCTAGTGAAGGCAAAGAGAAAGGATAAAGGTTGTGTCTGAAGGCTGCCAGTGAAGTTAGAGAGGAAGGTTGAAGGTTGTGTGTATTGGGTAAGCGCTTCATGTGCTCCCTCTACTTGTAAAGCTAATGTTTTAATTATAAAGACCCTAAATATATAAAAAGAAATTGAAAAACATACACCTTATAATGTCTAATTCAATGCTAAAGAAATTATACAACACACTTTGTATCTAGAAAGGTAGATTCCAATTCCACATAAAAATTTCCATAAACCTTATACACTCCATACAATATCATTGAAAAACATGGTAGATATTCCCTTGTTCCTTAATCTGCCATATGAATAAACTGGCATTTTTACCTTGTTCAATATACCCCTTCAACACCCTTACTATACCCTCAAGTATTACCTTCTCTTCCTTTAAAACTAATGTTCTTCTATCCAAATCATCTTTTAAAGATTTTTCTTCCTCGTGAAGGATCATTTTCCCCTCAACAATAGATGAAACCTGATATTTTAAATTCACTATCTAACTCTTTTTCTCCTCTTCCATATTTGAAAGGTGTCTTTGTAGATCAGAGAGTTGACCATCTTTTTCCTCTGCAATGGAGAAAATATGACTCTTTAAATTAGTTATTTGTATCTCACCCATGGTATTATATTCCTTCACTTCCTTCAAAGAGGACATTGTTACAACTAGTTCTTCTTCAAATTCTTTCTTTCTAGACAAATCTAACGTCAAATCATCATGTTTTCTTGTGCATCTATACAAGAGTTCCTTTCAAATTACTCTCCGGTTCATCCCACAAATGCCGCTCTTCTTCACTTTTTTGTAGTAAGTCCACACTCCTCTTCTTGGACTCATTTACCTCAAATTCCAAAGCATTCACCTTTTCCTTGATAAGTTCTGTGTCAAGGGTTAGATATATATTCATTTAGGTCAGTGATGGTATTTCACTAGCCATTGACTCATGTTTCCCTCTCAGCTCTACGACTGTTCCTTCCAAATTCTTCATTTCAACATCGAACAAAAGCTCGTTGTCTTCAATATTTTTGAGTAGATCTCGAATCTTTCCCTTAGAATAACTCAAGTTGGATTTCAAATCAATATTCCTTGTTCTATATTTTTGTATAAACCACTCATTTTGAACCCTTTCATCATGAATTTCAGCTAATTTCACCATATTCTCATTCTACTGGGCCTTCAAAAACTCTACTTCAACGGTCATTGTTCTGTTTCTCTGACCGAGGAATATCCTTTCAGTAGGGATATTAAAAATATTTATTTGCATCTCTTCCACGTTGTCTCAAATTTTTTTCTTTTTAGAACACTAGAAATATGTTTCATCATCATGGTTTTAATGTAATTCCTCAGTCCTTTTCTTTGACTCATTCAATTGAGATTCCAACCCAATATTTTGAAGTAAAATCCTGTCATTCAGGGAAGACATGTCTTCAAATTTTTTCACATATGTCCTGCCTATTGAAGAGAAAATTCTCTCCTTATCCACAGTCCACGTTTTCTCTGCATTTAGGCTACTTTTAGCAATCTCCTCAGTTTCCTTTTTAGCTATGAGAATCTGCGAGAAAATTCCATCTTTTTCCAATTCACCTTGAGCACCATGTTGTGTGTATATATAGAAACTCCTAGGGTTTGTTGAAGCCATTCTACATTTGGCATTAAGCAATCAAGAACTTAAGTGAGAAATATAACATCATTCAAATTCATCCATAATCACAATTGAGTTTTTGGTTGACTTTTTGAGATGTTTTTTTTTTCTTTTTATTGGAATTCAGTAATATAATTTTTTTTATTTTTTATTTTTTACTTAAAATTTATTTTTAAATATATAAATTAATTTATTATTTTGAAAAATTACTAAATTTTTTATACCATTTTTATTTTACACATTATATATTTATTGTAGATATAAAATTTAATTATATGGTAATTTTTTAATTATTATGTTAAGGTATTTTTCAAATGAGTATCATTTGTTTTATATTTAATACTATGGTAAAGTTAATATTTAGGAATAGATATAAAACTATTCAGCCTTTCTTTTCTTTATACATGGTAAAGTTGATGAGTCTCTTACCATTTATAGTTTTTTATTTTTTAAATTAATCATGAATCATGAATTGTTCATCTTCTCCTTTCTTTATACATGGTAAAGATGATGAGTCTCTTACGATTCATGGTTTTTTAATTGATGGATGTTGAGATCTTTACTTTGGAAATATCCTTGCTGGGATTCCTGCTAGACTCTCTTACCATTCATGTTTTTAGACTAACCATGTATATTGATTTTATTTTTCATCTACCATTTAGATGTTTATATGTTACCATTTTTACAAGGTAATGTAATATGGCTCTATTAATTCTATTACCAAGTTCATGCATAACTTGTAAACTAAAAAATTGAAAACATACTTGCAAGGTGCAAATATTCTAATTTTTTGAGAACATTAAACAATATCTTCAATATATTAGATGGATACTCTCAATTCATAATTTTTACTTGCACAATTTTCCAATATTTGAATCCTATCAACATTTATATTATCTTTTCTTTATTTAGTATTGAAAAAAATAGCTTCAGTAATGATTTTTGAAAAAGAATTAGCTATGCATATAGCCATTTTATTTTTCGTTCCTCCACACATTCATTATTTTTAACCTACATTTACCTACGAATGATCCATTTCGTTACATTGAGTGTTACATACCCTATTTAAATTCATTATGAATCCATAATTTTTATATATTATCATTTTCATTCAATTAGAAACACTATGAACGTGTTTTTTCCCCCTTACTTCATAACTTTTCATGTAATTCGATAGGAATCTTGTTAATGTTAAACATATAACACGATAAAAACCACATATAAATTTTTTTAATGAAATAACCACTTTTATGAAATTCCTTCTCTATAGTACTTATTCTTTTATCTTTGTTTTCAGAAAATGAAAAAAAACCTAGTGAGAATGTTATTTTGTCAATGCTCTCAGGAAAAACTCATGTTCAACAGTTTCTACAAATTGTTCAGCTTCAGCCTATTATGTAAATGAAAATTTCAATTGTATGGTATCACACCTCCATCTCTGATGGCACACATATGAAGCACCTTATGCTTCCAATAACTTTCAATGGCCTCATTGAAACAAGCTTGCCTCAAAAGGGTTCTATTATACATGTTAAAATTTGGACTACTTCAACTATTGGTCCATTAATGTAATTTTGTTACAAAATTCTTATTTAGACTTTACATATTTTCCTCACACCACTTTCAAGTCTAACAATCGCTCCTATGACTATCATTTACCCTGTAGGTCTATAACGTTAGTAGACTTTGAAATTTCTGCTACATCTACACCTTTAATTAGTATTCCAAATAATCTAAGTATCATGATCACTTGTCAAGAAGAATCCCTGTCCTCATCGAACCAACAACCCTAATTGAAAAAGAATTGCACTCTTTCTTCTATTCCAACCACATCCATCACGCTAGTCCATATTATGATCAAAGCAATAAAACATTACCATTCAAACTGGTGCATAATAGTATACATTCAAATAAAGACACCTCTTACAAAATTTAAAAAGAAATATAGAGCTAGTAAAGTTTTTGACTTCGACCTCTTCGATACAGAAGGTGGATAAATACACATTACTTGTTTCAACAATTTTGTCAATTATTTTTTTGATAAAATCCAAGTTGGAAATCTATAAATTGTCTCAAAAGGAAATGTAAAAATGCATAATAAACAATAAAACCACTTAAACAATCACTTGGATATTTTTTTAAATGCTACATCTACCATAGATCATGTTTCTAACGAAAGAACGTGCAACCTAAAAATGCATTTCAATATAAAATCAATCAATGATATCAAACAAAAAACGTCAACTCGATTGTTGATGTTCTTGGTATTATTACTAACATTTTCAATCCATGCACTATAAACAGAAAAGACTGCTCAAAAGTTACTAAAAAAAGAATAAATCTTCAAGACATGTCTGGATATAGCATGGATGCAAAATTTTGAAGAGGAAATTTTGATAGAGTATCAAAAGAAATTCTCTGTTTATGTGCTATAGGAAATCATCCCATCATTGCAATCAAGTCTTCTCATGTTGGTGAATTTAATTGAAAATATTTCTGCACTACAACAAGATCTGTTATCCTTGTAGATACTAACATTGAAGAGGCCCATACACTAAAGTCACGGTTTAAAAAATAAGGTTCCACTACAACTTCTACAACCCTAACAACAAGATATTCACCTTCTTTTTGCCATCAACCCAAAAAAATAAGGATTGTTTATATTTATAGTATCGAGTCCTCGGAGATACCTTCATTCTACCAAGTGAAGGGCACACTAATAAAATTATGGATAGAAAATGTTTACTACCTATCATGCTCGTGTATTTTTTATAAGAAAAAATGCATAAAGAAACTTATTCTAAAAAATGCAAGCACATGTTATTGCTCAAAATGAAACACTAAAGTAACTAATTGTGGTTAGAGAGAGTACTTAAGATCGATGTACAATATCACACTGGTGAGTTGATTTCAATAGTTGGTTTTGAAGATGCCTCATATACAATTATTGGAGTTAATGCAATGGACTTCTATTTTTTATCCTCAGATCACGATATAATAGAGGAAATTTTCTATAAAACACTTTGAACAAATCATATATACACACTATTAGTGAAAATAGAAACATTTAGAGAAATACCACCTTTGAAATTTGTTATTATCAAAGACGAGAGGTTGCAATTCTAAATAGAATGCAACAAAATCCTTCGAGCAATCAATAAAATCTCAATATCATAGATAAATATTGTTACAAGTACTTTTTCCTTATTTCCAACTTCTATTATTTTAATTTATAAATACATTTATAGACCATGTTGTTTTGTATGCCATTTCAACAATTTCTCTTATTCATTATTGACATATGTTTTCCAACACAACATGTGATTGTGTATAATTACATTTATTCTAAGTCACACTTTCTTTTAACAAAAAAGCAGCCTCACGGATTACACATCCAATTATCTTCATGTACATCTGCAAATTACTTAAATATTCTTTCAAACACATTGTTATTGACGCGTTACACATCTTATTATCTTCATGTATAGCTGAAAATTACTAAAATATTCATTCAAACACATTGTTCTAATCATATGTTAACATAAATATATTCAAAACTTCAATTTTTTATTCCCTCATTTATACAATAACATGGTTGTTTTGTCTCCAAATAACATTCTCATTCCCCCTCTCTTTCCTGTAGGTGCATTATCTTCTGGAAATGTATACTACTTCTAATGATGAAATTGGGTGAAAATACTATGCAACGAATAAAGAACGAATAAATGGACGCTGACATGAGTTTTATCATGTTAAAACAGGCTTCACGGATTCCCAAACAAACAAAAACAAAAAAAAACCATTCATCGTCTGGAACATATGATGTAAATTCACATTTTCCATCAAATGCTTCCCACTCTGAAATCAATTCTCTTTTCTGATTTTTAAAACCTCTATCTTTTCAGCAAATCACTCAAACAAATTCATCCATAACTCATTCGTCCCCCCCCCCCCCCCCCTCTTTCATTCCACATGCTTTCAACAATGTTCACAGTAATGATGCTAAAAACAATTCATCCATAGCTCATTTTCCACCCCCTCCAGTGCACATGCTTTCAACAACATTCATACTAATTATGAACATCATGAATTTTGTGCAAAATTTGATAAAACTTGCACCTAAATCCCCATGCTCCATTTTTCTTGAATCATATCCTCGAATCCATATCCACATGTCGAACCAAATGTATTACAATGTAGTTAGATGAATACACACTTCATATCATACATTACCACCATACAAATTCGGTAAGCACCCACGATTTCACTACTACATATACAATCTCATAATGCGCCATTGGATTTAAGAAACAACCTCTGATTTTATAAAAAGAAACATTAGAGATAACTTTCCAACATCAATACATGATTTGAATATCTAATTAGTACAATTTCCAAACGCAAAATTGGTAGAACAAGTCATGTGGTTCGGTATCTCTCTTTGTGGCACACGATATTTTTGGCACAAAGCTAAAAAGAACTGACAGGCATGATATCTCAACCCGGATTCCCAAAATTCTTCTTCGCATTAAGTGAAACTAATAAAAAATGGCTTGATATTCATGTAATCAGGTCAGGATGTCCATCTCCTGATGTTGTGAAACAACCCAACTTGGAGAAATGATAACATTTTCTCTAACCCCCTCTCAACATCACTATATATGCACCACAGATTCACAATATTTCTTGAATTTATCTTGGAGAAACACTTGTATACAAAATACTATTGGTACAAGTATGCACGCTACCGCAATAATATCATAATTCTCTAAACATCAAACTCCACCTAATATAAAATTGCCTAACAAAAATGCATCATTCGTAGGTATGAATGGAAACATAGAGGATCCACGCACATTCATGGCTTCCTTTTGATATAAAATGCACCTGATATGGAAACTCTTAACTATGATAACACATAAGCACTTGATAGTGCTAATTTTTTTTTGAAAAATACATATTGTCTTGGAACCCTCACCTTTCTACACTTTCAAACCAATCCATTTCTCAAGAAAATTTAGAAGACCTTTGCTTATTGTCCACGTCAGATATTTTCATAACCAAAACTTTTAATGATTATGTCTAACTCATCAATTGCATTGAAATACACACAAAATGTACTAAAAACACATGCCTTAGAAAAAAAGCCTCCTCGTTTGAAGGACGATATAAAGAACATTGGGAATTACATCCACATTATTCCTTGTTCATTGACTCCAATGGCCAAAAGACATACACCCTCGCTTAATGATGATCTAATCAATAGCCATAACTCTATCATCCTATCTATTTGGTGTGCAAATTTTTATTTACGACCAGTTGTCTCAATCGATGCCATTCATAAATATACTGAGAAATATGCATCCAAAGTAGAAAAGAAGTTTGAAAGCTTACATGACATGCTACGTAGAATTGTACTTGCTTCACCTAATGTTGACCCAGTAACATGAGCATTTTGAAAATTCCTTGCAAAATATATTTTCGATCATGACATAGGAGCACATGAAACCGGTCATATGATTCAAAAATTACCATTAGCATTGTGTAGTCACTCCTTATTTCCTTTAAATGTAAGCAAAAAAAATTATATGTGCCTTCCACAAAAGAACACCAGCACTCTTCCCTCACCACACTTCATAGATACATATATCCAACACCCATCTACCTTAGAATCCATATCACTTATAGAAATATAAATATCTTGGTCATATAATCCCCGTCGTAAGATTAAAAAATGAAAACAAAGACCTCAACAAGAAATTGTTCATATCATACCACGTTATTCCTCAATACCATCGAAAACATAATCTTGCTACGTTGACTTATGTAGAGTTGAACATATGATTTACAAACCATTTCGTTATATTGCTTGAGATATAAAAAATCCTACTGAAGAATTCATCACAAACTAGAAAACCTTTCATCTACTCTATGAACCTTGGCATCAACACAACACACTATCTAATATCGACCCTCCTACATGTGATAAATCAACTATTCATAAATTCCATCCTCCAGACACCATGGACCTAAATGAATGGTAATTACTCTCCCAATTTCACCCTACAAATGAACTCCTCACAAATGACCTTGACATGCTTGGGCTTCATGGTTTTGATGACAACCATAGCTGGAATCATACCAATATCCCATTACATCTGAAAGAAATAGGCCCACAATTCATAGAGAATAACCATTGTATCCATTGCATTCTTCAAACAAATAAGTATATCCTGGAATACCTTAGCTCCTTATCTCCAATGCAAAAAAAAAAACTGAATATTATTTCTACTCGTTTCACTAAGAATGATATCTTACCTGCTTTAAGAATAATAATACAAGTCACTGTAGGAACTAGGAAATCCCTTCTAATAAATTGCATCAGAGAAATTATCATAACACTTGTTGGATAAAAACGTTCACCTATCATGTTCCTCGTCCTTATAGGTGTTGCAGTCTTCAACATAAAAGCATTGAAAATCTATGCCACCCTCCACCTTCCAATATAGGATCTTACAACCTTAGAAGGTAATGTTGTTGCAAAATTCCAACAAGAACTTAAGCATATCAGGTACACACTTATCGATGAAATGAGCTTCATTGGTCCTAATATTCTTAGCCATATTGACAAACGTCTTCCAAAGGCATTTCCATTAGATAGAAACACTCCATTTAGTAGTTGTTCCATTATATTATTTGGTGATCTCAGCCAGTTACCGCCCATCAAAGACATACCACTATATGCAAGAACAAGCCATGGAAGCACATTGTGGAACAAATTCGACCCTGTCATCACATTAGACACAATATTTCATAACCAAGGTGACAACATTACTCAATTTACTTTCAGAAACATCCTCCAGAACATTAGAAATGCAAGTCCAACAATTGACAACTATAACAACCTTATGTCACGAACAGAATCTTTCTTGTTAGAAGATGAAATCCATTCTTTCCATGATTCTATCCATCCATTTTCAAACCAATGCTCAAGAAATTTTTTATTAAAAGAAAATAATAAAATATTTAAACACTCATGCTACAAGATCCATCGCAAAAGACGACAAAACATATTCTAGCTTCTCTTCAACAGATGAGCAACTTGAGCGAATTCTGTACCTATGCAAAGGGAAAAATGTAATTTTGACTTCCAAACTTTGGGTTTCAGTAGGACTTGTTAATTTTTCCCTCGAGGAAATTATATCCATGTTTTACAAGGAATTAACTGCACCTCCACAACTTCCAACATTTGTCATCATTGAATTTCCCAAATACATTGGGCCTTCTTTGGATGAAACAAACCCGACTCACTTGGATATTCCAACAATAAAAATAAATGGACGTACGCAAATTCCACTAAAGATGGCTTGGGAATTAAATACACTTAAATCTCACAGTATGGCATTTCCAAAAGGAACTATAGACAATGGAAAAATTGAACGACAAGGTCTCACATTCAAAACAATTTCAAGAGTTTCTTCTCTACAATATCTCTAATTTTTCCTAGCATTCACTCTGGATCGTTTCACGAAACTGAAAGGCGACAAAAATAATACTCATAGGAAACATGTAGAAGAACTTTTTCGTTCAATTTCTCTTGCAGAAGACCAAATCCATTCCATATATTAAAATCTCCAAAAGGTTTTCACATATTATTAAAATCAAAATATTTTGATCGCATATCATTTCTACCTATTAAAAATAGTCTAATTTACTCGTTATTAATACATGGTTGAAAATATTACGTTCCTGGTATAATTTTTAACTACTTGCTTCTAACATTTTCTTTCTTTTGAAATAGAAAACATGTTCTCAGTAATATCACAACTATCAACTATTGAAGCAAAATAGACACATCAATAAATACATTGCACGAAATAGAAAAAAGAATCATGTCGGTGCCAAATCCAAACATACCACTTTACCATCTTCAGTTAAATATACAATTATTACTAAAATTAAAATCTTCTCTAAAACGTATAATCCACATACATGAATGGGAGAAAATGTGAAAAATAAGAGCGGACTAGAAATTAAGAAAAATGCATCTACAATTTTGAGTAAATCTCCAATGGTTTTCAGTTTTCCACTGACTCCCCTGCATCCTCAACTAAACGTTTTCAATTTCCCATAATAAAGGTAACTTCAATTTCATTCACCATAAATTCATTTAATACAATTCACATACAACCTCATTATAGTCAATTTCAACAATTAATTTACATATTTCAAAAATTAATGTTTCTTCTGAATTTTCTATACAAAATATTGTTTTGCAGGTTGTTTAATACTTCATCGGATCTCCAAACTCTTCGGCAAGTTGAGAAGCAATCATTTAGTTCACGATCTACTTGAGATATTTTACAAAAAATAAAAAAAAATTTCCGAAGATGAAAATGATATGTCAATTTCAAACATTGTACATTTGTATAATGTCACATAATATAAAACTATTGCCTTAATCTTCTACCTTTGCACTACATCTTTTAACTATTTCAACAATATAAATATGTATTAAAGTTTAAAAAAAAATTGAACTAAATATTCTTTTCAATGCTATATGAATATAATATTATAATACATACTCATTACAGTGAACTTCAATAGTTCATTTCCATATTTTAAAAAATATTAATATTGTGAACAAAATATTGTTTTGTAGGTCCACGGTATTTTCAACATATTGTAGCATAATTTTTTCAAATATGAATATGAAATGCTTGTTACAAACATTACACATTCTGTATATGTCACATAATATAACTCATTTACCTTCATTTTCTACATTTGCATTAAATCTTGTAACTATTCAAACAATATAATTACATTTTTAAGTTATGCAATGACTTTAGACTATAAATATAAGGTCACATCAAATTATAATTACATATTTCTTAATCATCTAAGCACTTACAGTTGAATTCTTTCTCCGTTACTACCTTAAGGCGTTTCCTTTGCAACCTTTGGTGCAATTCCTAGTTTTATTTAATTACCATACCTCTTTTATTTACCATGGCATTTGGCCCATAGGCGTGGTATATAATTAGATGTTTATTTCTAATCCTATTTGATATATTTTTATTTATTTACCATACCTCTCTATAACTCTTTTTATATTTATTTATTTACCACGCCTCTTTTATAAATATGGTATTTGGCCCATGACATTTAACCAATGGTATTAATAATATTTTTTCCTATGATATTTTGCCCATATACTTCACCTAAATAAAAAAATTTATTTTAGCTTTCGTAAATATAAAGAGGCTTATGGAGTAAATATTAAAAAAAAAATGTTTATTTATCATGTGTCTAGTTTATTTATATTTTTATTTAATTTCCATACCTTTGGAGTAAGTATAAAAATAAATTTTATTTATTTATCATACCTCTAGTTTATTTATTTTTTATTCACCGTACCTATTTTTTTAGTGTTCGTAAATATAACTTCGGTTAAGAGGTAGGGATAATTACTAAAAATATATTGATTATAATTGAGCCAAAATCAAAAAATTTTACATACAATCTTACATTACATCTAACACCTACACATCTTCCCTATACTAGGAACAACCTTATATTACATATGACGCCTACACATATCCCCTATACTAAGGTGTACAGACCCTCTTGGGACAATCACAAAATTTGTTGTCACTTGCACATGGATGGAATGTGAAATTTTTGTCATAACTATTTGTACACATTATTGCTACATTACAAGCTTATATTACTATCTTATTTAAATTCTAAGCTTCCACATGACATTTGAATCTCTAGTCCATTAGAAATGAATCTCTTGATTGTATTACTTTATTTTTATCGTGTCTTAATTTTCCACCTATCTTATGATTATACCCTCTATGATTTGAATGCCAAATTTGAAACAATAAATACATATTTTGTATAATTTCAAATGCATTAACCATTCATTTAATTTTTATTAGGACCTTTAGTACTAACCACCATTAACTAAAATAATTTCAATAACTTCAAAAAAGGGTTGTTTTAAAAGGTCCATTGTTCGCTTAGTTTTAAATGGGACCTTTAGCACTCCACTATTCACTAAATTTTATGTGGAATGATGCATGTTCATAGGTTAAGATCAAGTCCAAAGAACTACTTGCGTAAGAGTTTTTCCATTATTAATTAAATAAAATTTAAAATTGTTATACAAATTATTTTTAATTGTTTTAAAATAAAAAAATAAAAAATAGATATTCATTTTTACTAATACATACTTGAATACTTCATACATTTAATTTTCCAAAGATTATAAAAATTAAAAATAAAATGAAATTTAATATTAATGCATTAACTTATTTTAAAGTAACTACATAGCTTGTCCATGGGGTCTTACATCGATGGTGATGGGGTGTTGTGTTAAGGCACTCTGTTGGACACCTAATCCTCCTAGGGTTAGTGTGGAAGGCAAATAGTCAAGGAGGAATCCAAGTGACTTTGGAATATGGAATCCAAGAGTCACACCTAATATAGTATAAATGTACATATATAATTAATAGAAAAATAACTCACGCGTATCTATCTTATTTTTCCTATTCCTGCCTATTCTATAGTTGAGTTTAACATGGTATCAGAGCATGATGAGTGGCCTTCCTCTCTGTGTTTATGTGTTCCATTGACAGAGTGGGTGTCTGAGCATAACTTTCTGGCAAAGAATGTGGACCTATGCACACTGCGCATTGCAAAGTCCACACTCTATGTTACTAGAGCCAGTATGGTATCTCGTTACCTAGATTCAACCATAAATATATCCTCTTGCACATTTAATACACCTATGAAATAAATTTTTACTCTGTCATAGTGCTGGTATCTATCATAACATCTCGGACATGTTCCTGCAACTCCTCACCACTGCGGTCCTCCTCCATATTCTTTGTCTCTGCCTAGCCTCACACTCCTCCAGTCACCCCTCCCTTCCAGACCTCCCTCCTTGGCCCTCAGTCTGTGTGCTAACCTCCCACAGTGCCTAGGCACCTCTGCTAGCCTGAATAATCACTTCTCCTACTACAATCGAACCTACCACCTCCATACGTCGCTGTAGACTCCCCTCCATAAAAATCCTCCCTTCTCCCCTTCACTGTTGCTTCTAGGGAGCGTCATCATCTGAATAGTAAATAGGTGTTATAGGAACCTCGTAGGTCTTTCCATTTTCGAAGTCGTCAGTGTCCTTGGAATCATTGGTGTCGGCGTCAGTATCGTCAACAGGGAGTTAATCCGACGACCTGAAGGAGGAATCATAACTCTGTGAAGGTAAGCGAGGATCATAGCTGATGTAGCCATCGTCGAAGGGCCATGTTGGACCTCTCGTGAGCTTGTATCAACTATCTACATGTGTTTCAATTCTTGATGTGTAGAGTCTTACCAGCATGCTATAGCCATGTTCCACAACAACATTCTCTAAAAATTGCATTCTAAGAATCAAACCAGATGCTTTTAATTAGGACAATATGCATCTACTCTCCTATATTTTCTTTACTAGAAAGAATGAACTTGATCTCTTCAATCAACTAACAAGCTTCATGAGAATCAACTAGTAATGTTGTACTATCATTCAAAAAAGCGACTCCAACATCGAATACATGTAGAACATTGTCTCTACTTGCTTCTCAATCTCTCTGTGCTGACATTATCTTATGAATTCTAAAGCAACCCTAGAAGTTGCTCCTCCAGAAAACACCACGAGTACTTTATAAGTTGGTAAGATCATGCCATGGGAATTGACTACCCCCTTGAACTTTTCAAAGATGCTGGCATGAAGGCAAGCCCCACATACTGATTCCATCTAGTTTGTCTTCACTCGAGTTTCCTTCTCTTTGAATTTTGAGCACAACCTTTTGTTTTCTATGGGTTTGTTCTACTTTCTTCCATCGATGCACGATGAAGAAGAATAAGAGAACACGTCTTGTTCTGCCTCGTCATAGAATCCACCCTTGAAATTTCCTGACTACTGCCCACAGGCCATTGTCTTAACTTGAGAAGCCTAAACTTCACAATTCGGATTGAAATATTTTTGCGAAAATTCCTATGTGGCTTTATTTATAGGTTCCTCATAAGACTACTACAAAGCTTTGGTCACAGCAACTCATAGTAGCATCCCTCCCATGGGTGATCACTCAATCGAAGAAGTAGCATGTACATTGGACGAAATGCCTTTTCCATGTGACATATCATCAAATAATTCAATAACAACTATTGAATTTTACAAAATTGAAGAAGACCAGAAAACCAAAGCCATGAGCAGTCAAGGTGATTAGACCATAGAAATGCTGGAAGTATCATTGAAGGAGGTGCATTAAAATCCATTGATTATAAAGCTTGGTTCATCTCATTATATTATGTGTTCATTAAAACCTCATCATATGGATAAAATAGATTTGTTGTTGGTATAAAATAGTTCTTTTTGGAGGAGAGAAATGATTGGTATTTTTTACCTTAAAGGGCTATTTCTCACTGGTTGTTTGCTGCACATTTACAAAATATTTTGCACTGACAATGTATTGTTAGTAGGTGTTGTTTCTTCTCTACAAGTTCATAGTTGTGATCATTTTTTTACTATGGAGAAAATTCATGTATTACTAGAGTTATTAAGCACTCTAATATTATCTACTGGTCGAGACACAATTAAAATTAGTAGGGACACTTTGTCTAATATTAAGGTCTGTGTACAATATGCACAAGAAAGGATTTATTTTTTGCAGCTTGAGTCAAAGCTACAACAAGATGAGCTTCAACAAAAGAGTTGTCATTCTAAACTTGTTTTTTTCAGAACATTGAGACAAACTCTGTTCAGCTTACTGAGCATAGTACAAGAGCCGATTTGAATGTGGAAGAAAAAGTCCAACCTACACTTCCCAAGCCCATCATGAAACCTTGGGAAGAGATTATCCATAACAAGCACATAAAAGGTCTTGGATATGAAAAGGAAGTTTCCTTTCATATTTCGGACTATTCCAAGCCCATTCAATTTCAAATTATCAGATTTATTCATGATATCTCTCCTTCAACTGTTCAATATTCTACTTCTCTTTCATTATAGCAACAACAAATTGTAAAATGACAACATTGTGACTAAGTTGGCCATATGAAAGATCATTGTTTTGATCTTCACCCATGCAAGAACTCTCGTTAGCACACTCATTTTTCACACATATGCTTTAGAAGCAAGCCTCCTACAAGAATAAAGTTTCATCTTGGATGGATCGCTTCTTGGAAATGGGCATCAACAACCAATAAGATATTTCAGTCATATGTCAGAACTTGTTCTAGAGTATTGAACAATCCTAGAGTTGAATTTTCAACATCATCTCAACTTGTATCTGACAGGCAGGAAAATCATGGTCATCTACAAGCTTCAAGGCCACATCAAGCGAGCCTGAGCCACAACCTAGCATTCCAGATTTAGATTTGTATCCATAGACACAACAGTTCAAGTGAGCCTGAGCCACAATCTGTCATTCCAGATTTAGAGTTGTATCCAGAGACACAGACGCACATGAGCATGCCTTTGGTTGGTGGTCAGTGTTAAACCAAAAAATGCGAGGTTGATATTCTTCCTCTTCAAGGAATTTGAGACACTTGCTCTAGCAGAAGACTTCAACTTCTTGCCAGTTTTGGAGGAGTTCGAGGAAATGCATCAAGCATTCCAGAGTTGGTGGTCATCCTTAAACCATCGCAGGTTGTAGACCTTCTTTCTTTCAGGTTGAAGGTCACCCTCTTTAAATAATTCAGAGCTCTTCCTCTAGCATAAGACCTCAAATTCTTGCCATATTTGGAAGAGTTCCAAGAAATGCACATTCCAGTGTTGGCGGTAATCCTTAAACCACCTCCTTATGCAAAAATTTCAGAGAGCACATTCCACCTAGTGGTACCATTGTTTATTGCATCTCTCTTCTTGGACTCACATATACCCCTTCAGACTAAGAGGGGAAATGTTGGACACCTAATCAACCTAGGGTTAGTGTGGAAGGAAAACAATCAAAGAGGAGTCCAAGTGACATTGGAATGTCGAATTCAAGAGTCACACCTAATATAATATAAATGTACATCTATGGTTAATAGAAAAATAACTTGCGCTTATCTATATTATTCTGCCTATTCATGTCTATTCTATGGTTGATTTTAATACACTCCTTGATGTGAAGTCATGGGATCAATTCTCTCCCAGATCGGGGTGATATATTGGACATGTTGAAGATGTAGTCCTACCAAGCTTACAAAAAAATATATATGTCGAGGGGGTTTTGGGGTAAATAGTGATCAGGTGTGATTTTAAGGCATTCCTTCAGGTGAATTCACCTGTTCAATTCCCTACCTTGATCGGGGTGATGTATTTGGACATGATGATGAAGATGTAGTCCTACCCAACTTAGAAAAAAAAGAAAAGAAAAAAAGAAGTAACCACAAAACTTAACATCAAATTAATGTATGATGATAGGAAAATAAAATGAAAATTAATATAATATAATAAATCGTATTAAAAGTAACCACATTACTCAACACCAAATGTATTAATTATAAAAAAATATTTTCTATTTCCTTTAGTAACACCACATAGAAATGTGTCACATCAACGAAGTCGAAGGGGAAGGACTTGATTAGATGAGTTGAAGAGTTAAAGTATCATGACAGTTTTTTGGAAGAGAATTTTATCTCTGTGTGTGTAACGCTAACACGACAATAAGCTTTCAGTAGAATAATATAAACGTTCAACTTGTGCCTAGATCTTAGTTTTAGAAGATAAATTGTAAGTTTTGACTATCTAGGAAATTATTTTAGAGTCCCTACAAATAAAATGCCTCACCTACTTTTGGTGGGTAAGATGATCTTATCTATGGTTTTCAAGGGGTTTTAAGGTAACTGTATGAATTTGAAGTCTTCCTTTAGTGAGAGAACATTATAGGCTGCAACTTTCCCCGTATAACTAGAGGAACAAGAAATATAACAAGTAAAAATTTAATATACATGCAAATCAAAAGTGATCACTAAACGTTTCGAAGAATCAAATAGAAGAACAAAGGGAGAGGACAGCAGTGAGGTCACACCTTAGGCTTTGGAGCCCTAGTGGTGGCGGCCCACTGATATCACCACCGGGGGACTCGAAAACCTAATATATACATTAGAAATCTATAAAAAAAAAAACTAGGTATGGAAGAGAAAAATATTTATGTATAATGAAACTAATGGTTAAATTGAACCTGATCACTATATATCACTACCTAATCGTAATGACATAATAAATTTTTTTATTAACCAAAATATATAATATTTATTTCTTATTTTCATTTAAAATATAATCTATATATATATAATAATAAATAAATAATTTCAAGATGATCATAATCCAGGTCGACGCTGCTTAACCAACCAAGGTATAGTCCCGATGATGAACCACACCACAATCGTTGGTTCGAAACGCGCTTTCGACTCGTTTTTTCTTTTCTTTCCTTTTTCTTTTTTGCATGTGATTATTAATGTAAAGAATTTTTTACTAATTTATATGGATCACGTAGTTTAGATTCCAAAAATAAATAAATAAATAAATAAATAAAATTATAAAAAAATATAAAACGTAATGTGATTATAAATACCTAAACCCCAATCAGATTAAACATCAATTAAACCGACCAAAAAACATAATCTTTATACCTTTTTTCCCTTGCCTTCCCTTGAACCTGGCATAACATTGATCAAAGAGGGCCATGTACGTATAACAATATGGTGTTGAAATATCACATATTTCAAATTAGTACTTTAACTAATGCAATGCCAGAGGAAAAGCAAAGTTGGGTAAAGTTGTGATTCCATAAGTTAGGTAAAGTTGTGATGCCTTTACACGTGGTTGGTTGTTCGAAATGTTAGGTCATTTTCCGTCCTATCCCATCCTTACCACACATGTGTTTTGCGTTATTTTTCACCTTTTAAATACAAAAGATCCCAACGTTCAGAGTATATGCATTACATCTATTAAGTGGTGTATGTCACTGAAATTGCAGCTCTTGTTTTTCACCTTTTAAATATAAAAAATCCCAACGTACATAATATATGCATTACATCGATTGAGTGGTGTATGTCACTGAAATTGCAGCACATTTGGTCCAACCATTATGAAGCACCCAAAGATTGAAAGGGAATTCATATTTGTATTGTTTTTAATGTGATTTTTTCGAAAGTATTTGGATTTATTTTACTAATTTAATTTGTTTAAATTTTTTCAGTAAGTTATTGAAATTATAAGTTTGATAGGTAAATTCTGCATTTTTCAGTATGTTGAATTTATATGTAGTAAAAAAATCAATTTTAATAATACAAATCAAAATTTCACCTCAATTTTTTTAGTAATATTCAAGCCAAAAAACTTATAAAAACTCTAAAAAATTACATTAAAGACAGCTCGAAATCTACTTTAAAAAATTACATAATGTACTTAAACATATGAAAGCAGCAAGTAAAGTGAAGAGTGGGTACGAATATTAATGCACTGATATTCAAGATGTTGAAGCAACGCTATTCTGCAATAAAAAAAATTTCTACACGTGGAGAAGAATGCTTTGACATGCTCGAACCCCATTTCCATTATGTCTGAAACTTGGTTTCATCAGCCTGAGCAGTAAATTTTCGGTCGATATACCTGCAACCACAAATTCGGTGTACAGTGCGTGGGTTTTCGTCAAAGTGGCATTATCATGGTTGCTGTGATTACTTGTTTTCCACATTAGGTTTCCACATTATTTGTTCGATATGGGTAGATAGGTTGAAGGTTAGAATTTGATGGGTAAATTGTTAAATTTCAGAGGGGTTTCAGTTTTGAAATTTTTTTTATATTTTTGTTTTGGATTTTGTTGAGACAAATGTTGATGCATCTCCAGATAATGGAACTCAATATGATGCCAACACTTTAAAAATTACAAATTCAAATGTCTAAATTAGAAATTTAAGTAATATTTCTGTTAACGGAAACACCTCAAGTAATAATAATAATTATTATTAAAGAATATTTATAAAAAAAATAATTATTAAAGAATATTTATAAAGTAATTGACGTTATTTATGAAGAATAGCATTAATAAAATAATTATTAAGTGATTAGGTTATGAGGAATAATTTAATAAAATTATTATTAAAGAATGACGTGCTATGAGGACTATAGGGCGTGAAACATTACCGTGGCACCTCCAGGAATCCTGCCATTATTTATTCCTACCGTTTGTACCTCTACCTCCACGTACCCTAGGTTTTAACCGGTCACAGGCATACGTTTCAGAATTCAATGAACGTTTGAACGTATGTAATAAACTAGATACAAGTTATTAGTAATAAATTTCAATGCACAAAAACTAGAGAAATTACTCTTAAAACTTTAAATCTTTTAAATACTATTGTACAGTGAAGATACCAATGAAGGTTAAGAAGTACTTATACCAAGAGAAAGAAGGAAAGAAAAAGAGAGGAAGGTAAGTCACAAAAATAGTTGTGAACAAACTGCAAAGGGATTACAATGTGCCAAGAGACACTTTTTTTCAAAAGTTTCTCAAAGACATTTTTTAAAAACACAATCACCACAAACACCATCTCTACAAGAAATCATAATAATGCTAGTCACTATGATTTGATTACATGCTTGGTGCAATGATCAATAGTTTAGAAAACAAAGTCACTCATTTCAAGGTTTGTTCAAGTCATCCCTATGAGTAATAAAAATATTTTGAATATTGAATCTAAATACTAAATATAAGCGCAGGTAACTTATCACTGAAAACTTCATTATTATTGAATTTAAATACAAATTAATAGTAATAAATCTAAATGCAAAAATTTAGAAAAATGACTCTTAAAATTGTGAATCCAACTATACATAGTGAAGTTGCCAAAGAAGGTGATTACATACTTGTACTAAAAGAAAGAAGGAGAAGAAGGTCGACCACACAAATAGCTGTGAACAAGTTGCAAAGGGGTTACTATGTGCCAAGAGACACATTTTTCAATACATTCCCAATGATATTTTCTAATAACATAATCACCACAAAGGCCATCCCTACAAGAAACTAGAGGAATATTTTGTACTAGTCACCATTATTTGATTACATACTTTCTACAATGATCAATAGTTTAGAAAACCAAGTCTCTCATCCCAAGGTTTGGTCAAGTCATCCCTCTGAGCAATAAAAATTGAGGCAAAAGATGATCACCTAAAGTTTTCAAACTTCTACAACCTGGTAATATGTTAACAATTCTATTGGCAAGAACATGCTTAAGATCTTTTATATTATTGATTACAACTTGGTGAGGTAAAAACTATAATATTTTACGTGCACCTAAATGAGTGATATAATATGCTAATATAAGGCTGTAGGAAAGACTTGTAAGACATAATATGTCATTGAAATGACCATCATTTACATGAACTATTATAAACCTACAACACTAAGCTATCGTCACCAAAAATTAATTTTAGGTGTTATAATCATTATGAACAAAAAAAATTAGCTTTATCCTTAGCCATATGATAAGATGATCCAAAATCAATAAGCCAGTTATAAGGAGAAGTATAGGCTGCATTGAAAGAGAAGGAAGAAATAAAATGTCCATATGTATGAGAAGAAGGATTAAAAAAATTAAAAATAAAGATTTATGTTGTCGTTCTTAATTGTTGCTTCTAAGGCCTCGATTTGTTTAAAACATTTATATTATAGATAAATGTTTTTCCCACAACCATTTCAATATCTATTAGTCTTCTTGCATTTAAATTTTGGCCCTTCATTACCATTGGGAGCACCAGCTAGCTAAAAGGACTTGGGACCTTTGTTGTATTTATTATTGTGCAACTGTTATTTTTCTGGATACTTGGTTTATCTTTCTATTGGGCACTAAGTCCTTGTTAAACGTACCCTCAAAGATGATCACTCTAATATGAAAGATAATTTCATGTTCTCTAATAAAATATTCATAAATATGTTCAAAAAGAGAATCTTGATAAGTATCCCTCTGGTAGGTAAGGTGTAGATACAAAAATATAATATGCATAACCAAGCTTGTAAATAATAAAATATATGCATGAATGATCCTTTAGATCAAATTTACAATATTTTAAATAAATGGTTAAGCGTTTTGAACTTCAATAAGTAATATTTAGTGGAAGAGAATTCACTTGGACATAAAATAATGATTTTATTTTCATGCTAGTGAAATATAATCACATTTGGTTCGATAAATATCTTCTTCAAATTTTCCCAAGATCTATTGAGGTCATTGATTCCTTGAATATGAAATAATAAATTAGGAGAAATGGTCATTCCAATTAAAATATGCGTTGCATCATTGTTATCGTCCCATTTTCCATGCTTATTAGCATCACCGAGGGCTTTTTCTTTTCCCAAGGTAATATGGCACAATTCTTTGTTTTTTAGTACTTCTTCCATGTGGGATTTCGATGAGAATTATTTGATACCACAACAAAAAGTTCACTTGGAGTGGCAATTTTAAAATATGTAGATAGTATGGATTCAAAACCTGAAATTGATTCTCTCGATAGTAGACTCTTGAAAAAATTAGGCTATTTAAAAAAATGGTACTAGAAATAGACTTTGCATGTGAAATTTTGTTCCCTTTAAAAAAAATGAATTAATAGTAAAAAAGGGTGATGTGACAGGTAAAATTGGCCCATGTGGTGATGGATTTTTTGAAAGAATTCTCTGTTCACTGTTGATCACACATGGGCTTACACTTCTCATGTAACTTTTGTACTTTCTCCTAATCTTCCTCATCTTCTCAACAAATTTTTCATCTCTTGAGGAATCCCCTGTAAGATACTCCCTTGCTCCTTGTTTCCCCTATGCAATATCCAAAGGTGAGGGTGGGGAATACCCAAAACAAGTTTCAAATGGGGACTTACCAATATAATTTTGGACTGCTCTATTATAAAGGTATTGCATATATGCCAATTTTCATCTCAAGTCTTCATATAATTATGAGTGTAAGCATGAAGAATTTGCACCAGAGTCCTATTGACTACTTTTGCTTCCCCATCTATCTATCGATGCAATGTTATAGAACTATTTAACTTTGTGTCCATTTTATACCATTTTGTATTCCAAAATTCACTAAGAAATGTTGTGCCCCTATCTGAAATGATACTCCTTTGTATCCCAAACTGCGCCCAAAACTTTCCAAAGAAAAATTTTGTTGATTATTTCCCATTGATGATATTTTTATAGTGCATTATAACAAACATCTTGTTAACCTTTTCAACAACCATGAATATGTACTCATGTCCTTTGGTTTTTGGTAAAGCTCTCACAATTTCCATGCAAATTATATCTCAAGGATGAGTTGTTATAGGTAAGGGATGATATAGATCACATTTTCTATTACTAGGCTTGTTGGTAAAGCAAACCATGCATCCTTTTATAACCTAGCCACATGTTCTTTCATATTGGGCCAATACTAACACATAAGCAATTTTCCCACTATCTTCCCTACACCATGGTGCCATGGAACCTTATAGGTGTGAGCCACTCTAATTAGATGAAATAACTCACCTTTAGGAACACATAACTTATCCATCATGTAGAGTTACATGTACTAGAGATGGTAGTCAATGGTTTTGTCATGATTGTGCACATCACTCTAGTTATGAAACAACTAAAACACCTCTTTTAAGTCTTCATCCTATGAATATGCCTCTCTATATTCATCATGGGTGAATGGCTCCATGTTAATTAGGGTTCCCAAATATATGACCTTTGATCTGGATGGCCTTGAAAGCATATCATAACTTAAGAGAAAAATGTTAGTGTGAGATTTAATGTAAATATTCTCTTAATTAATTGAGAATATGAGTTGGAGTTGAGTTGTATAGATAGTTTAGGGATTATGAATTCCTTAAATGGAACTTAGTTGAGTCAAAAAAGGGATAAATATATTTTAGAGTTTGGTTGAGATACTTGTGGAGGAAATCATGGAGTGGAATTAATCCAAAATTATGTATAAATAAGAAGTTTGCGTGAGGATAGACGAAGACAGAGATTAGAATAGAAGAGAGTGATATAGAGAGGAATGGTGTGAGAGTTCATGTGAAAGGCTGAGAGCCAAGAGGCCAACAATTGTAATATTCAGCCAAGGAAGGGTTTGCATTTGTAATTTTTGGTTGTATTTTATTCAATTATTTAGTTATTATTTGGCTCTCTCTTCATATGTATTTTGAGTTGCATCTAGTAGACTGATCAAAAGAGATTCCGATTAAAGTTTTTATATAGAGGGAACACACTATTTGTTATTGTGCAAGTATCTGATTTATTTCAGATGCTCTGCATCATTTTGGTATGAAAGCTACAGTCAATTTTCCTGAGCGTGAAGCAGAGTGGGCAAGGTAGTGTGAGCAGATGCAGCCAAAGCTATACATGCTTCATTCTTAGAAAAAACCACTACTGTTTGAAGTGTAAAGACATGATCTATAGTGTGTAGAACCACATCAGCAAAGCCTGTAATTGTTTGATGGCTTATGGAGTTGGTTGAAGAAGTATGAAGTAAAGCTCCATGTGATCCCGCAAGTTAGATCTTCACTACATAGTGAATCGTTGCCAAAAGCAGCATATGTCTTATGGGATGATCTTGTCCAAATTTCGATCCATACTCCTAATGGGAAGGTAAATTTAGTTACCGGGATTCCCATTCCCGTAGTGGAATAATTCCTTTGCATACTGTTGTATGCGACCTTTTCGCAAAATGGTGACTTATTCAAGTACACGGTTAGCTGAAGCATCCTTTAAATGGGTTGCTAGAGGAAATTCCGGAAATGGATCATGAAACTGGCCTAGTAAAATATTTTTATGAAATTAATTTGCAGTACTGGGTAATGCAGAATGTAATGAAGATTTATGTTTGTGTTGTGCCATTGGAATGTGAACTCTTTAAAAGTTTTCTGAGGAGGTTTGAGTTTGGACATAATAACTGGTAATATCTCTAATATGAAAATTTTCAACAAACTTCTGAAGAATAGAAGTAGCTGCCCATTTTATATTAATGAGATAATCATAGGTCTCTACACAGTGGTTATATTATCTGATATATGTTGGATCAATTTCCATTGAGTAAAATTATATAGTGTATGGTGGAATATTTAGCTAATTTTCTGAATCTTCCAATCTTCCTCCAAAGTTTCATCATGTATGTGAAGCACGTTTGCAAGTGTGAGAAAATACCAACAGCGTGAACCTTGAGTTTATTACTGCATTGAAAACCATGAACAATTCAACATGCATTGAACGGTGGTTCAACCAGTAGCCAATACACACCATCTAGTGACTGTTAAGGCTGACAACATGGAGTAATCAAAGAAACAGATAAGCGTGAATCTTGGAACATGAGACCCCACAAAATACCATACCCGTTGAAAAATATGTGCCCGCTTGCATATGAAATCGATATCTGTGATGTTTTTTTTCCTAACTGTTTGAACACTACTAATGGTAAGCGAGCGTGAATCCTGTGTTTGTAGCAGTGAAGGTAGAATTGTTTGAAGCTTATTGAGATCTGTTTTGGGTGAGATCTATGTGCAAGAAAACTAGAACTGTGTGAAGAGATCTGTGGTGTGATGAGGTCAAGGAGATCTTGGCACAGGGAGTGAACTACGAGTGTGTGTGGTCGAGGAAAATTGAAGGTTGATCAGAGGTTATTTCTGCTTGTGGATCTGAGAAGATTTATTGTTGATCGGTGCCTTCATGTGATCAGCCACTTGAGATCTATAGTTGTGTGAACTTTGCAGCCAACGTGAAGTCTGCAATAGCTAAAGGAATCTGCATAAGGATTCTGTGTGTGAGTCGAATCAAATCCGAGGTGAGCAGAGAAGAAATATTCACAGCGTAGTGAGAAAAATAGCTTGCCATCATTGTGATTGTGGACTATAGTGGTAGATTTCATGTGTGCCACCGTAATGGATTTCTGATGACAAAATCATGGTCTAGCAAGGTGCGGATGTGGTGGTCAGCATGCAACGTAGTCAACATTACTGCACCGTGAAGCATTCAATATAAACAACATGAGCCAACAATGTGTCGAGGCCAATGTAAATGAACCAATGTGGAGGAGGTTTATTGATATGCAAGAGTTATCGGTCCTCAATGACGTCATTATTGTTCTGAAAGTTTTGAACAAAGATTCATATAATCATCCAAAATTTTCAATGACTGTGAAACATACTTGAGGTGGGAGTCCAATCGTGAAACAAAAAGTGAAGTAGCTTCTTTAAATAATTTAAAATAATTTTATATATTTCTTTCATTTGATATGCACATGGAGTGGGCGAGAACAAGATTAAATTTGGAGAATTGTATTTAAGTTGGAGAGAGAATAATTGGGGACAAAATTAGTTAATATGTTGATGCCACCATGTTAAAAGGAAGTTTTCGAAAATTCCTAAGAAGGAATTTTTTTTGTGCATTGGAGAGAGACGGTGTTGCATGAGAACCGTTATTGCAAAGAAGAAGCTACATGGAAGAACAAGAAAACTATCTACACTAAGATGATGAGGGTATGGTATGATAATTCATTTCAAAGAGGTATTTTAATGTTGGAAATTAGTGATTTATTTTATTTTCATCATAAAATAAATCTTGGGAAAAGTGGATTTCATTTCGATTTAAAGGCTTCAATACCATGTGAAGTGATAATGGGAGACTGATGATATTTTCCTAAGAATGGAGTATGAAAGAGAATTGGTAGAGTGAATATTTTACATCTTGAAAATGTATTAAGGGTGGATGTTCATTGGTATATTGTATAACTTGAATTAGAGTCAAAATATCCACTATTGTAATTTGAGTCAAGCTTTAAAGTCAAATCATATGTTAAAGTCAAATGAAAATTTGGATAGCTTGAGTCAAGTTAAACCATTAAGTTCTTGTACAAGAAGGTGTATTTCTCATCCAAGGTGAAGGGTGATGTCAAGTCTGGAGTCAAAGAAGTCGTAAGCCAAGTCAAAGGTTTGAATGTAATTGGGTGCATGATCAGCGGAGCCTGACACCAAAAGAGTTGGTCATTGTAACAAAAGAATTATTGCTATTGTTTTTGCAGCAAAGAGGAGCAAGAGAGTTGCCAGAAATGATTCCAAGATAGAGAACAAAAGATACTGAGCGTAGGAAGAGAGCTTGTATTGTGGGATGGCAAGTATGAGTACTTACTGAAAAGGGGATTTGAATGAAATCCACAAGTGAACAAATGAAGTTCACAAAGGAGGAGAAGATGAGTATTCAAAGTCATTTCAGAGGTTCTGAGAAAGACTGCAATATAAGAAAGAAGAAGGAATATGCCAAGGCAAATGGCATATGTAAGTAGTTGACTCATGAAGAGTATGAGAGGGAGAAAGTTGAGATAGCAGTTCACCTTGAGTTATTGATGGAATTTTTGCAGAGAAATAGAAAAGACCAGAGACATGGTTGGACCATGATGAAGAAAATGAAATGGAAGGGGATACACACAAAGAGGGAACAACAGGTAAACATACAGTTGACATAAGAGCTGAGGATGTAATGTTCCAAATTTTTCTTCAATAAATTGGAACATTAAATTTTGTCTAAACTCATTTACGAGATGAATAATTGGGTAAGGAGGCCCCAAGATAATAAAAAGATAAATAAAATCGCTCTAGTATGAAAGGGGATCAGCCATGGAACCATATTTCACACCCTCACATGTGAAAGGAGATATTTGCAAAGAGGTTTGACCAAGTCAACCAGCGCAGGGTATGAGTTGGAAAGCACTAAATAGGAGTGAAGCTTCTAGAGGGAGGGAAGCTTCTAGTGGAAGGGCCCATGAGGAGTCTCCAATTTCTATATAAATGGAGGGGAGGAAAGTTATTGCCATTCATGCATATGTTTATGATATTGAGTTGGTCATTTCAACTTCTTGAGCACGTTGGTGTCTGCAGCACTGTTTAGTGCACCGAGTGTCTCCGTTCGGAGATCTCACCCTCAGCCCCGGGGGACTTCGAGTGCCTGCTTGGGTGAGGTTTTCCCATCATTATTTTGGCTCAAGACCGAAGCATCATCCTCCAGGACAGCGTTATCACTGTAGCAGCATAATATTGTGATGTAGGGTGTTGTCGTGGAGACTCCACAACACCTCTTCCATTTCTTTTTTCAGAGGGAGAGTCTTTCTTGCCTTTGGAGGATCAGTTGGAATCTTGAGAGCTTATTTTCAGATCTTGGCATCAGTCCAGCACATATTCTTGCCCCTATTACGTAGTTTTCTCCAATAGTTGCGTTATTTTCATAGTGCATTTGCTGTGGGGTTTTGCAGATTGATTGGAGGGTGGGATCTCAAGTGTAAGGATCAGCCTTCCACCTATGAGATCCATCAGAGGAGGTTTGATTCAGTTTTTTCATCATATTCAGCCTTCTCTATTGAGTTCCAGATTTGAGTTTCCGTAGCTGCCCAACAACTCCGGCATTTTGGCTATTTTATGTATTTCAGCCAATCCCTTGGAGGATTGATGTATTACTGTTTATAAAGGTTACAACTTTGCTCCCCTAATTAACCTAAGCTTATATTTTCATTTTTAATGCATATTTGTAGTATAATACATTATTTTCTGTAGTCCTACTTTTGGTACATGTAAATTGCCGAAAACCCTTGTCGGGTGTCCTTTTCTTGTGTAAAAGGGGTTAAAACTCTATTTATATACTATTTTATCAATATAAGATATATATGATTCATATTCAATCACTTTATTTAGCAACCCTAGTGGGAATTACGCTCTCGTAGTATTTCAAAATTTCTGTTTAGCAAAGTCATGGGAAATTAGGGTTTTCTAGACTAGTCGAGAAAGGAGGAACTGTTTAACTTAGCTATAATTCTTAGTTTGAGCTGAAATTCGGAGAATAGGTCCCTCCTGACCTAATATATCATATAAAACAATCCAAATCCCATGGTTTTACACAAATATCTGATATTAATCTTTTTAGTGCATAAATTGTTGATTTTCCCCATCCTTTGGATTGAAAATCTGAATTAAAGTGGCTGTTGTAGTTAAATATGATGCATTTATGTTACTCACGCATATTATAAGCTTATTAATCACAAAAATACCGTTATACAGTTGATGTCTTGCTGAAACCCTGATTTTGGGATATTACAGTGGTATCAAAGCAGAGCTCTGGCTCAGCCTCTGGAGCTAGTTATCTACGACACCGGAAGAGAAAATATGGGAAAATTTTTATAAGAACAAAGAGGGTAGGAAGAATCTTACCCACCAGAGGCCATAGAGGTGACAATTATGGGGATCTCACAACAGTGTGACCAGCATTTACCAACCTTCAGTAGGCCAACCCAGATCACAATGCCTACATTCTTACCTCCAGTACCGAGTGAGAAAGGGAGGCAGCATGATCATATACCCTTTGGATACTATTTTCGTAAATGGAAGTCAATGGGGGAAGACTTCAGACCAGCTTTGCCTTTCTAAGATTATTGTCAGCTCATGCAGGATGAAAGTGAATGGAACAATGGGGGATCTAGCACGCAGAGTTCAAAGTTGCAGCATACCACTGGGAGGTCACCTTTTCCCATGTATGAGGGATCCATTGATCCCTATGAGTCTAAGCCCAGGAAGATCAAAACATTGAAAAAGATGAGTTTATTTTCATCTATTTTTAGATCCAGAGGAAATGCATCCACCTTTGAGGAGGTCAAGAAGATTGAAGAAAAAGAAGAGGAAGTATCATGTGCTTCCTATTCTCATCAAGAAGAAGATATTGAGCATGGAAGATATTTGGATCATCATATTCTCATTGATTACCTTGTTGAGTATAGATCTCAACCTAGAGCCTTCAGGGAGACTCTAGATTTTCCTCATTTCATCCAGCTGAAGGAAGAGAAGAGACCATGCAGTAGAAAATGAATCAAAGGAAATATATTTTTGTTGTCTACCTTTTATGGGTCATCTAATACAAGAACTTGGGTGAGAAATTTCGAGGCATTTTTTCTACTACATCCTGTATCAGGGAAATAAGTTGTTGAAATCTCAGTGCTGCATTTGGAGGGTGAAGCCTATGATTGGTGGTGCAGTCACTTGAGCCATGCAAGGGTGAATAATTTTGCAGAGTTCACTCAAATTTCGATTCTAACCTTTTGTGGAGGAAGAAAAAAGAAAGAAGATATCACATCACCTCTTAAGGAGGCTTGTGATAATGCTGTCCCACTCATGGAGGAGCAGCCACATGCATCAATAGTTGGGGCAGCCAACACTTTTGAGGAAGGGACTCTTGTAGCCCTATAAGAAGTTCCAAATGCACATCAAGGTATGAAAATATTTCCACATTCCATTGTTGCAGAAAATTCTTTTGATCAATGTGGAGATTTAATTTTTCATGACCAAGAGTCAAATCTCATTGCTACTATAGAGCAGCTTGGTTACACTGCACTGTGCAACATGGAAACACTCAAGAAGGAATCAAACCATAATTCTCATGAGCCATTGTTGGATTGTACATCACATTAGAGGTTGGGGTTTGAAGCCTTGAAGATTGATGGTAGACATCTTGGAGTAAGAAACCTTTTCTCCCTTCAAGATGACACTTTCTCACGGAGCTCTTCTCAGCTCAAAGAAGAACTTCTACTTTTAGATCCAAGACCTCAGTGGTTTTGGAAGACTATGGATGAAAGGGAGATCTAAAGGAGAGATCTCATTGGAGATGCACTTCAACACACCATGGAATGCAATGCTTTTCTTCCCTTCTCATAAGAGCAGATAGAAGATGGAGGAAATATTAGAATGGATAAAATCTCTCATGCTTGTGTTGGACATCCCTTGAGCCATACACATCATGATGGGAGGTTCTTCCCTACCACCTATTTGATTCTTGATAGGGTCTCATTGATCCTTGAGGAGCTTGCATTTCAAAATCCCATGAAGTGAAAAGATAGGAATTTGATTTGGGAGGATGGTAGCCCTCATGGGAGGAGTACCGGGATGAGGAGAAGAAGGAGGCATCCAAAGGTGATTGAGTTGATGTGGTTGATGAACAATGAACTAGGAGTCTACTTACAGATCTATGATACCGGGCAACAGGAGGCTTGGCTGCGCTAGTTACTCTTGAAAGAGTTTGGCCATCACTTGGAAAACACTCTTCCTAAAAGTGGGAGGATGGGGAAAAGATGGCAGGATACTTGCATCATTGAGCAACATAGAGAATGGATGCATGATTTTGATGTGTATTCATCACATGGGTTGTATGATGGAAGTATGAGAAGGCAGCAAAATACTTTGTTGCTTTGCTTGGGAGAGCAAGGGCAGATTTTCTCTCACACTTTGTATGATGTTGTAGGAGGAGGGGATGGCACTATATTCTTGGTCTTTGATGATGATTGGAAAGCACTTCCATATTGGGAATTATTCCACATTTTTTGCAGCATTATTGGAAGAATATTTGACAAGGATTATGTCAAGGAACATAGTTGTGTATTGACAGGAGCTTATTTGCATAAGCTCACAATGTTGTAACCTTGGAGTAAAGACTTATGGATGAAGTGTGCCTAGTAAAGATATGGTGGATCCATAACCAATAGGTCCCAAAATCACTTCATATTTGTTTCACTTGATGGAAAAAGAGGAGGTAATGATGATAGAGACATCTATGGCATATTCCTCTTGACTTGGGTTTTCAAGCATAAGGAGGATTATCTTTTTGCAGCACACGGTTCATTCTTCTTCATAGCATGCCAAAACACTATGAAGGACTCATGTATGGACCCATATACCATCTTAATTCCATCATATGGTGAGAATCTTGTTTATACATTCATTGATTTGCACACTCTTACCATTCTTATGCAGTGCATTGCTTCACAAGAGGGCAAGCTCGTCAAATTGCTCCATGAGTTGCATTGGGCCAATCTACATGATGGAGGCAGCCATATCTTTTTTGGCCTTGGGAAAATGTTTTATCACCACATGTATGTTTAGCTGCTACACTATAGCATGTATCAGATAAATACATGCATGATTAACCATGTAAAAAGAAACATGTTGCCATGCATTTTTATCAAGCAGCAACTTGTAAAACTGTGCTATCATTACTGGGAAAGTTGTTGGTACCTTCTTGCATCACTTGCAACCTTCAGAATTTTCTTTATTCTGTTACTGATAATGTGTTAATTTTCTGATATAGATCATATTTGTGTGGGAGGCTTGATTATGAGAGAGACACATGAGCTGGACGTGTCCGTGAGTGGGAAAAATTCTCACAATTTCTGCACTACATGTTCTAATGGGAGCATGAGAGGAGATATGGCCACCACAGCCAAATGTTTGTTCTCTTTTGAGGTGGGCCATAAGATTTATATTCATCCATTTTACAGCCAGGGGCAAGTGCTTGATCATGTATTATTTTTGTTACATTCAACCATTTACTATCCTTTAGTAGATGTGATGAATCATGGACATTACTTCCCATGTAATTTTCTGAAGTTGCAGTGGCTGAGACTACGATGTATCCTTGTGAGGAATTGTTTGCATCATGTATCATCATGTAAAACCTTCAAAAAACTTCTAATTATGATGTTCCGTGATGACCATGTCCTATTCTTCATGGATGGATTGTTTTGGGCCAGCTTGTTCTTCATTGTTGGAGGAGCCTTCTTTGGAGGATTTTTCTTCACTTTCCCATTGAAGGGAAATACTTTTTCAGCCCAGGATCAGCATAAAATATACACTTGTCATGAGTGGAGAGAAGGATAGCATGGGGTGAGCTATGATGCTTGCCAAGTTCAGATTTTCAGCCCACCTTCATTACCAGAGCTTGAGGTGGAAGGAGATTGTCAAGAGTTGCCTTGTTGGGAGGTGGCTTATTTTGTTTGGATGATTGCTTAGGGATGGAGGATACACATGAGGAAGATTTTCCTCATTATATTCCATAATCCATGCCTTGAGTGGAGATTCTTCAGTTCTATCCTTGCAATTGCTTGGGGACAAGCAACATTTGGGAGGGGAGGATTGTAATGTTCCAAATTTTTCATCAATAAAGTGTAACATTAAATTTAGTATAAACTCATTTAGGAGATGAATAATTGGGTTAGGAGGCCCAAAGATAATAAAAACATAAATAAAATCCCTCTAGTATGAAAATTTATCAGCCATGGAACTAGATTTCACACTGTCATGTGTGAAAGGAGATATTTGCAAAGAGGTTTGACCAAGTCAACCAGTGCAGGGTATGATTTGGGAAGCACTACATAGGAGGGAAGCTTCTAGAGGAAGGGCACATTAGGAGTCTCCGATTTCTATATAAATGGAGGGGAGGAGATCTATTGCCATTCATGCATATGTTTATGATATTGAGTTGGTCATTTCGACTTCTCGAGCACGGTGGTTATTTAACTAATCTACAGCACTCTTTAGTGCAGCGAGTGTCTCCATCCGCAGATCTCATTCTTAGCCCCAGGGGACTTCAAGTACCTTCTCGGGTGAGGTTGTCACATCATTATTTTGGCTCAAGACCGAAGCATCATCCTCCAGGACAGTGTTATTGCTATAGCAGCATAATACTGTGTTGTATGGTGTTGTCCTGGAGACTCCACAACACCTCTTCCATTGCTTGTTTTTCAGAGGGGGAGTCTTTCTTTCCTTTGGAGGATTGGTTGGAAGCTTGAGAGCTTATTTGTAGATCTTGGCTTTAGGCCAACACATATTCTTGCCCCTACTGCGCAGTTTTCTCCAATAGCTACGTTATTTTCATAGTGCATTTGCTGCGGGGTTTTGCAGATTGATTGGAGGGTGGGATCTCAAGTGTAAGGATCAGCCTTCCACTTATAAGATCCATCGGAGGAGGTATACTTCAGTTTTTTCCTCATCTTCAGCCTTCTCTATTGAGTTCCATATTTGAGTTGCTGCAGCTTCCCAGCAACTCCAGCATTTTGGCTATTTTGTGTATTTCAGCCAATCCCTTGGAGGATTGATGTATTACTATTTATAAGGGTTAGATCTTTTCTCCCCTAATCTATTTGAGCTGATATTTTCATTTTTAATGCATATTTACAGTAGACTATGTTATTTTCTACAGTCCTACTTTTGGTACATGTATATTGCCGAAAACCGTTGCCGAGTGTCCTTTTCTTGTGTAAAAGGGGTTAAGACTCTATTTATCTAATATTTGATCAATATAAGCTATATATCAGTCATTCTCCATCACCTTTTGTAGCAACCCTAGTGGGAATTACGCTCTCATAGTATTCAGAAATTTTTGTTTAGCAAAGTCATGGGAAATCAGGATTTTCTAGACTAGTCGGGAAAGGCAGGACCGTTTAACTTAGCTAGAATGATTATTTTGAGCTTAACTTAGGAGAATAGGTCCCCCATGACCTAAGCTATCAGATACAACCATCCCCATCCCCTTTTTTTACGCAAATATCTGATATTAAGCTTTTTAGTGCATAAATTGATTATTTTCCCCATCCTTTGGATTGAAAATCTGAATTAAAGTGCCTGTTGTAGTTAAATATGATGTATTTATTTTCCTCATGCATATTATAAGATTATTAATTACAGAAATACCATTATACAATTGATGTCTTGCTAAAACCGTGATTTTGGGATATTACAGACGAAGCTCGAGCAGATGATGAGTGTTAAATTGAGATGTGAAGAAATCATAGAGGATGAGTTTAAAATGGAATTTTTCATTTGTGGCCTAGAACAAGGTGAAATTCTCGGTGAAGAGATCAATGAGAAATATCTCATGGACTATTATAATATTTCAGAAGAATTTGAAGACATGTTGACAAGAGAAGCAAATGAGGCCATGAAGCCTTGTATTTTTAACACTCATAGTTTGTGTATGTTTGCAGGATGTGCAGAAGATGATGGAAATTCTAGTGAAACTATCACAGAGATGAATGAAACTCTTAAGGTGAAGTATGATGGAGATTTCCTTTCATAGGAGAGGAAGGTATTGATTTGTTGCAGCAGAAATAATTCATAGATGAGTTCTTGTTTGGTGTAACATAGCTAGTTGAAACTGTTGTGGAGTAGAAGAATAATGAAAATATCATTGTGACATTCCAAGGAGGTAAAAAAATGAATTTGTTTAATGAAATTGATGATAGAATTTTGTGATGTGATGATACAAAAAAAATTATAACTCAGGAGGATTTCTAGAAGAAGAATGAAGTTGGGAATGAAGGTTGTGATGAAATGATGGAATGATTTCACATGGAAATAGATTTCTTGGAATGATGTCTTAAGTAACATGAAGGGGAGATGAAACTTTCAGAACTTGATAAAGAACAGATTGCAGTTGCCCTGCATGATAGGGATGAAATGTTTTTAACATTTATAGAGTTGAGTGAAGGCTATAACTTTTCAAATAAAAATGTGGTTATAGGTAGAAGAGGTGAAATTATTAAATATGATGTTGAAATCAGAGGAATTAGGAAGAAATTATTTGGAGATGAGATGAAAGATTAGGAGCAACAAGAAATTTATGTCCTTAGAGAGATAAAGGAAACATAAGTATTAAACCAATAGGATAAAGATGGAAGTAGCTAGCAATTCAAAAGAGGATCTACTGAAATCCAGAAATTATATGATGGGATATTGGTGCTTGAAGCATCAAAAGAGGCCGAAAGGTCTTGTATTTTTAAAACTGACAGTTTGTTGATGAATGCAGGTACAACACCGGATGAGAAATTTGTTACTATAGGAGAAATCAATGACTATAGTTGTCATCAAAGAGAAGTTCTTGATTATCCTTCATTTCAAGAAGTTGAGTGTTCAACACAATTGGCGACAAAAGCATCAAACAAAGAGGAATTACTCTAAGGAATTGGGGCAATAAATTGTTGGAGAGGTCGTTGGAATCCGGTTGATAGAATGAGTGATGCTGGTGTACAGCTAGTTCGAGATTCTTTCAGAGTTTGGAGACCAGAAGAATGGGTATCAATGACTCTATACAAGTTTGTAATTTCTGAAATAAATATTATGTGGTATGGAAAAGTGATAGTTACAGTCAATCATATTCTGGAAGTACTATTTTGGAAATTCAATAGAGTTGATACTTTAAAAGACCATCGACAAAAAAGAGTTTGGAATCCTAGTGGGAGCAAGTCATGGAGACTTATGGTTGTCACATTATTATAGAAAAGTGACAAAACTCATAGACAAGAGTCTATGGAAACTTCTCTACATGGGGAGTCTGATGCAGGAGAATCAAGCTTAAATTTCATTATTCATTTGTGTGATTTACGGGGTGAGGTTTTATTTTTTATTTTATAAATTATGTACATTTTGAAAATAATTTAATAGAAAAATATGAGTGTGAGATTTAATGTAAATATGCTCTTAATTAATTGAGAATATGAGTTGGATTTCAATTGTATATATAGTTTAGCGATTATGAATTCCTTAAATGGAACTTAGTTGAGTCAAAAAATGGATAAATCTACTTTAGAGTTTGGTTGAGATAATTGTGGAGGAAATCATGGAATCGAATTAATCCACAATTATGTATAAATAGAAGGCTTCTTTGAGGATGGATGGAGACAAAGATTAGAATAGAAGAGAGTGATATAGAGAGGAATGGTGTGAGAGTTCATGTGAAGGGCCGAGAGCCAAGAGGCCAACAATTGTAATATTCGGCCAAGGAAGAGTTTGCATTTGTAATTTTTGGTTGTATTTTATGCAATTATTTAGTTATTATTTGGCTCTCTCTTCATATGTATTTTGAGTTGCATCTGGTAGACTGATCGAAAGAGATTTCAATTGTAGTTTTTATATAGAGGGAACACACTATCTGTTATTGTGTAAGTATCTAATTTATTTCAGATGCTTTGCATCAGGAAGAGCCCTGTTTTTTGTTCTCTTCCTATTGCTGAAGGCTACTGATATTCACCTCATTCTACACTAATTTAAAAATGATCTTTTCATACATGTTTGAGCTACTTTCAACTTTATTTTTCAAATAAATAGGCATGGGATTGTTCTTCTTATTATTTTTCTTTTTTTTGTTCAAGTTAAACTATAGATGCAACTGCCAACACTTCTTCGTTGTATGACCATAAATGTTACAATGGTTGCAATGGTTGATTTTATATTTGCACGGGTGTCTTTTGTCTACCATTTTCTTATCTTTACCCCCCTTTCCACTTCTCCTTTCCCTCCTTATGAGTGTCATGGTGCTCCTTATTCAATCCACTAGATTTTACTTTCTTTTGACTTATTTTCTTTGAGTAATGTGTCTATACACAATCCTCATCCATCGTTATGGGCCTGGACATAATCACTTTATTTTGAAGATGACTGTGTATACTCCCTATATAATTGAGGCGTACATCTGGGTTCTTAGGATATACCTAGAATTATGGCCACCTTTATAAATTCTATTATGTACTCTTTTACACTCTACCCTTGCTTCTTTCTAAAGTAGTGTCACCGGTCCTCTATGTACACAATATGGAAAATTTGTGACTTTATCAGGGTTTTAAATTTCTCCAATTTAGTCATTTCATGGTATCGCTCCAAAATCAAGTTCTCTATGTTGCTTTCCCACCAAGTCTAGGCATGGCCCTCTAGTTTCAACCATACAAATGAAATATGTTTTTTTCCTCTATATGATGAACATTGAAAAAAATTCTATTTAATGTGACCAACTTTTTAGCTTCTAAGAATTAAGATCACTTTCGTACGACTTAATATCAACCTACGCTTCCATTTTAAATAGGGACTCGGAATGGTTCATGACAGTTGAACTGGGTTGATATTTTTCTAGTCTTCTTTTTGGCTCATTGTCTCTTTCTTCTCGATCTCCTAACCTTTCTTATGACCATAAATTTGTGTTAGAACCCCCATATTATTCGAATATCCCAAGATTATTTGTCAATGACACTATGAAGACATTCACTTTGTGGTATATATCTGCGAATTGTGCTTCCAAACACAAAAAACTCTACTCTATAGGATCATAAGGATTACTCATGTATTTATCGACCATGAATAGGGTTTTATGACTTTTGGCTTATCCAGTCTAGATCCCCTCCAAATATCCACAATATACCCAAATAAACTCACTATGATATCAATATGATTTGTAAAAATTTTATGGATATTCCATTGGACAGTTCGTCATAATAGATTTGATATAACTATACTTAAAAATGTAAAATCTACACTATGAGGGTTTATTTCTCTTTAGACTTGTGGATTTATAAATTATTGTTTATTGTGTATGCAGACAAACCCAACACCCCAGAGTCGGTGAAATAGTGGCCTCTTTAAACTGCCTAATAAACCTTATTTTGGAAAAAAATTTAAATGACCACATATCATTATTAAAACAAAAAAAATATTAAAGTAAGGGTGGAAGGCCATGACCCCCACCACCCTTGTCATATATATATATGAAAAATATAAATGCTTCGGTGGGCCATGTCCCCCACTGAAACCCATGGGAAAATGTATGTTACCATAGGAAATGGGCAGGCTACCTCTACTGGACCCAGGGCATGCCACCTCTCAACATCATAAAGGCAGAAGCCCAAACCACATAAACATAACTGGTGGGATTTAAACCCATCGCTAGAAATTCTGTCAGCCTTGCCCATGCAGTGGTATGAAAAATAAAAGTTACAACCAAACATCCAATTGTTGGGATAAAAAAAAAAATAAACGAACCAATTTGGGTGGCGTCAATGGGGTTTGAATCCCCTACCTCCCGCCTTCAACTCCTCCATCAAACCACCATGCCATGGATGGTGGCTTTATAAAGTTTGAAACCCACCATTTTATAAACCCCACATTGTCATTCGATGACGAGGGGAGAACCGAGCACATTGGAGAGACCTGCACAGAAATTGATTTTTGTTATTTTTTTATTTGTAGGAATGTGGAACCATGAGTGTCTAGAGGGGAAAAACCTTGCCCAGGGAACCTTGAGGAGCATCAAAAATATTCCTTGAGGCCTAGAACTTTCCAGATTCAGAATTTGACAAATTTTAGGTCGATTTTACACCTTTCAGCAACAGGAACTCAATGGCGATGTATGTGTCGGAAGCAGAGCTTCCTACTTTTCAGCCATTTTCTAGATTGGAGTGATGGTGCAAATGGATTCAGCAGCTGAGCATCCACTTCTTCAGCCAACCTCAAGGGTTGAGGTACGTGCAGTATTCATGTCATGTGCTTATTTTATCATTTGTTGTGAGATTTAAAAATTTGTTTAAAACCCAGCTTGATGTATGTTGCGGGATCTATGTTTATAATTCATGTGATATTTATTTCCCATGGATTTTTATGTTTTATTGAGATCCCTATGTAACCTTGATGAAGGGATCCTCACCATCACTTTGTGTGAGATTTTTCATGTTGATAAGAGGCTTATTGTGAGTAAGAGTTCTTCTAACGGAATATTTGGTGGAGAGACAAACCACTCATGTTGAGGGAATATATCATTTCATTACAAAAAACATAGTCCATGTACATCTTCACTATTTCAAACATTATATGAGGCAGCCTACCCAATTTTGACACCAAGCCCGGAGACGTAGTCCACACTCAGTGAACCTCGTTATCAATTTCTTGTGTTCTTATGTTGCTGATTGTTGTCTTGTTTCCTCTTGCTTAAATCATGCACATGTGTTATTTTATTACTCTTTCAGTGCGATTCTAACCACATCACAGAAGTAAAATATCAATGGTACATCTGGTAGTTGACGGACCCAGATTCTCTGTGTTGGCCCTGCATCGATGCATCCTCTTGGATAACCTATACAATATACATGTACAAGTATATATATATATATATATATATATATATATATATATATATATATATATATATATATATATATATATATATATATATGAAAATTTTCAAAATTTCAAATGAAAATGCTAAAACCAATGCAATTTATTAAAAAAAATGTTAGACAACTTCTTTAAGTTTTTTGTATGTTCCTATCCCTATCGTCGACTCAATCACTAAATTTCTTGGAGAACAAAAATCATCTCCACAAACCTAAAATTCAAAAATTTTAAAACTGTAAAATAACTCAATATCTATCTCATTTTTCAATGAAACTTGCACTTCAATTTATAACTTGAAACATAAGTGAAAATTGAATACTTGTGAGAGTGGATTATTTGGCACATATCCTAATAGGGAAGAAAATGGTGGCTCCATTTCGAAAACATCAAACGGAAGAAAAATTTGTTAAAATTTAATTATATACATGTGTACAAAATTATTTCTTTTAAAAATATACACCTCATCATAGGTCGATATAATAATAGAATAATAATTCTACAGCAACATCATGAAATATTAAAAAACAATAAAATTTCCCAAAAAATCATCTTGGTTGCTAGAACCTAGGAATGGATCATGATATTATCAAAATTTTCATTCAACACGCGTGTAAACTGCAAATGGTGAACATATGACACATTTATGTTATAATAAAACATATACAAAAACATGTGTGTGTGTGTGTGTGTGTGTGTCTATATATATATATATATATATATATATATATATATATATATATATATATATATATATATATATATATATATATATATATATGCGTGTGTGTGTGTGTGTGTGTGTAAATTACAAATTACATTGAAATATCTACCCTAACCATTAGCACATACCAATCCCATGCCCTCTTCCTCATGAAGAATTAAGTCTTTCCAACCATTACTACAATGCTTTGTATATGTTCTAAGCTCTTCAATATTCATATTGTCTATCTCCTCATCTATATTATATACAAAATTAGCACGTGCATTATTGTTGGACCTTAAAGTTGTCATTTACTTCCATTACATTTTCACTTATATTTCCATATTATCACCTTCACTCCACCTCCATTTAATTACATTTACCTTACCATTACCACTATTTAGTTACATTTATGTTTTTCCAAACATTATTAATCCCTAGTATCTTTAAGTGAATTTGTGGTTAAAAATTAGAAAATAATATGCACATACTTATACCTAACAAGTGGAATGAGTTTGTTTCCATGTGTAGGAAAAAAAAAAGCTTCCAAAAGACTCTTATAAGGATGGAGAATTTGGATGGAGAAGATCATGGGATCATAAGGATATGTGTCTCATTTTCTATTTGTATTGTAACACTAAGAAGACATGTGCCTTATCACTTCCTAGTTGGATTGTAACTCTAGGGATATAGGGAGAGATTCATGGTATCTCATTAATGAGATATCTTCTCATCTTTTGTATAAATAAGGGAAGCTTTCTCCTATCAAATCATGTGTAAAATTGGAGTTATGCTCAAGCTTTGAATACATAATTAGATTGTAGCACCTTACTCATGAATGTTCCTTGATTTTTATTTTGTTTTACTTACATATGGAGCATATCGATATACCATCACTCATACTTTTAGATCAGCTGCCTGAAATGTGTGAGATTTACTTACTTTTTGGGATTAAGTTTATTTTCCTTCTTAGTATTAGCTTTAGAATGATTGTGTATTCTTCACTTTTGTAAAAACATTTCAATAGCATAAATTTATCTATTTTCCAATTGGACTAAGTTTGAGGCAATAGAGATCCCAGTTATTTAGTTTCCTTTCATGTTCTATTATTTACTTTCTTAGATCAAACTATCAATTCATTGTATAATTGATTGTTCCTAAAAAAGAACAGGCTACGAAGGTTTTCCAAATTGGGTGATTGAATGTTCAACCTATACAATCATTGATATTTGCTTTTACATGCTTTTATATTGTTTTCTAGATTTAGATACTCATTCAATTGTACAATTGGGTGTTCTTTAAGATCATTTCAAGAAGCCGATTTTATCATATTTCTAAATGCTCAAATATCTAACCTATGCAATTATTGAGTTTTCCCTTTGCATGCTTTAATTTCTTTCTTGGATTTAAATACTAAAGTATAATTGGTTGCTTATACATCATCTCAAGAGGGTGATTCTATTGGATATTGGAGTGACTGAACCTACCTTAGTTGTTTTCCTTTACATGCTTTAAAATGATTTCTTATATTAAAATTTCAATTCCTACAAGTGTGATTGTGTGCGCTAAATTTTATTTTCAATTTGTTTTCTATATTTTTGTTACTTGATTTCATAGGTTAGCTAAATTTTGTTTTCATTATTTTATTTCATAGGTCAGATGAATTGGTTTTCATTATTTTTTAGTTAGATTGATCTAAACTAAAAGACAATTTATAGAACATACAGTGCACGCATGCTTCACAAGTTTACGAAACCCCCAAGTTGACAGATTAAATGACAGTAAATTATTTTACCCCATCATTTTGGCATAGATGCCGAGGAAGTGTGCATAGAAACAATCTTTTAGTCTAGAGTGTATTTTATTTGTTTTTGTTTTTACTCACCATTTATGGATAGAGGATGTAGAATGTGGCCCAAATACTACATAGAAGAATGGTATCAAAACGCGATTGTGCCAGGACATTCATCAATTCTTCAAGAGATAATTGCGGAAAATTGAAAGATCAAGATGATTTTTCAAATCCTTACAAATAATCAGGTACATTTTTCAAGTTTGGATATGAGCATTTTAAAAATTATAATCCGTAAATGGCCTCATTGGAAGCATGAATATACTTTTAAAAAAAGGTTTTTTAGATAGATAGGAAAAATAAAAATAAAAATTTAGAGTTTTTAGGATAAATTTGATGTTTTGTGGTGCAGTAAGAACCACCCATCTACTAACCCTTGGCAGAAAATATTTGCAATAAAACAAATGATTGAGAACAAATAACACAAGTGAAGATCACGAGTGATAATTTAATGTATGAGATCAATTATTTTCATTTTATTTTACAAAATTTACAAAGGAATCGATTGATAAAATCTTGACTATGCTAACAAAATAAAAAATCTCGAGTATACTCTCCTTCTGCACTTCGTGTGACCTAGAGGATCAGAAAAATAAAATTTTTTTTGTCACCATATGATAAAATCTATAAAAAAATTATTATTTAGCTACAGAATACAATTCTGCAGCTAAATTTTTGTTTACATCATTTGATTTAATTTAATTTGATTTTATTTTTCAATAAACTTTAAAATTTAAAGTTAAAAAAAAAATTTAAAACCCAAAATAAGACTTGTCAAATTCATTTTCTTTATTGATAAAATTTTTTGTTTAGATATATATGTATATATTTTTAATATAACATATATTATTTATAAAAAAAAACAAAACTAAAAACATTCAAGAATTTTTTCTTTGTTTAAATTAAAAAAATTATATGTATATATTTTTAAATTTCTAAAATATAACATATATCACTTTTTTTTAAACTAAAACATTTAAACAAAAAATTAAATAAAGAGAGCCTCTTAAAATCGGCTATGTGTTTGAAAACTTGTTTCAAATAAATAGATCTTCCATGGTTTGGCTCATTCAATCTGTGAATAAAACAAAAAAATTACATTTGCTGTTGAGATCTCAGCCCTGCCGCATTAATATACTCCATAAAAAGCCAATTAGAAAAATAAAATCCAACAAAGGAGAAACAAAACAACGAATCGAGATGCAACACAAGTGTTAGATAATGCAGAGATATCCAAAGATTTTGATCATGCGGAAGTTCAGCATCTGCTGCAGGCCTGCTTGCCATACCAGAGTACACAAGCACGATCGAATGAAAGTAATGGCTACCAAATAGAAAAAATGTGTGCCTCGTATCAAACTATGTTGGGTGCCTTCTCCACGATTTTCTGGGGAATATTCAACGATGAAAAATAGCATGAGATATTTTTGAATTCAAGCATGATGTTTATAGTTGGAGCCCAAAATCAAGTCACATAAAAACTTGCAAATAAAAAAATCCAACCACAATAAATAATTTCATTCCCTAGGAACCACAGGATTTTTTTTTTTGGCGAAAAACTAATTGCCAGAAAGCGTAACTGTTTTGACACCCAGTTTCAAAACAATTTTTTTTAGAAACCCGAGGCGAATTAGGAAAAATTAAAACATGGGTTTTTTTGGAAACGAGGTCAGTTAGATAACACGTGAGAAATTTTTAGGATTTCACAACCATTTGGGAGAAATCTAGGGTTATTCAGAGCTATGTTTTGTAGATTACATCGAGAAACGTTTTTTTTAAAAGCCAGTAAATAGTTAAAAATGGCATCCTCCAGGAAGAAGAATCCAAATTTAAATAAAAATCTATTCAATCCACATGGCATGAAGAATCCACCCGTACGTGGCCACGATATGAATGTAATCATTGCAAGAGCTGTGATGTGTGATTTGATGAAAGTCTATGCTTGTTATCTTGCTATAATTATGGGCTTGAACATACAAACGCTCATATGGAGGCTTTCATTGAAAAGTTCCGTTACAATGAAAAAAAAGAGCTTCACTTGTTCAGTCAAGAATCAAGGCTTTGGATCACATTGGTCATATGGATGTTGTTGTCAACAATCCAGGCTATAAATTTGAGTTTCTCATTGCTAAGGATAGACCAAGTACTACAATTATAATTTCTCGTTTCACATTCCTCACGTTGTGTGACAACACCTTTCCACTGATTGACTGACAATTTGATCATTTCTTCCATTTGAAGCATGTTTTTGAATGCATAAAAATGCATGTTTTGGCTAAATAATTTTCACTATATTTAAATTAAGCAAAACTCTTGTTCTGCATTCAGCATGGCGAAACTGGCGAGAGCTCGTTCACATCCATACCCTTTCAATTATTGAGATAGAGCCATCGAGTTTTATATTTTCCTAACTTTGCTACAAAGGAGCAGTGTGAGTCCATTAATGAACTTGTGAAGAAAAATCTTGGACCCTCATTATTGGCATTGCGAAAAGGAGAGACTGTAGATATAAGAAGAAGTTTAGGAAATTTTTTCAATACAAATAAAGTAAATTAGATTTTATTGAAGTAATTATTTTTTTTTACAAACAACTTCTAACTTTCAACTATTGTTGCATTATTAAAAGGCTAATGATTATTAATAAATTAAATTTTCATTGAAAAACTCTAAATATTTTATCATAGCCTTAAATTTTTATTTTGCGCAAACATTTTTAGATTGGCTAAAAAAGAACTGGTAAAGAAAATAAATAAATTGCGATGATTATTTATTGAAGTAATTTATAAAGTGAAAAATACTTGCAAAATTTTATTGAAATATTTTTTTGTGCAAGTTATTTTTATATTTTTACCGCTTCAAATGTTTTTGACAACATGCTTTTGTAGCACATATGAAAATTCAATTTGCCAGTGACTTGCAGAATAATTGGAAGAATATTTAGATGATTTTTGAATATTTGGCATTAAAAATTTATTGTTGGTTTGTTTTTTTCTATGAATCTTTAACTTGCACAACATAGCGAATCTTTGTGATGCCAATCATTTTTACTAAGCACAGTGCATGAAGTCATCCAACAATAGGGAGTTGATTTATTTTTCATGGTTATTTCTTAAAAATGGATTCTTATGAATATCATGAATTGGACTGAATATAACACTTTTGATTTTCCTAATCTATTTCATTTGACACTCAAATTTTTGCGTAAGAATCATAGAGGAATTGGCCATTTCTTTTTCAACACACTTATGTTCTTTATGTCAATATTTATTTGCAGGTTTGGGATATCAAATGATCATGAAAGGAAACCAATTGCCCACACAATTGGTCTTCAAAGGACCAATTTCATAAGAAACATAAGAATAGGTCCACATCCATATCCATCAAGACCATTACCTTTCCTCCCTTTTGAATCATAAATCCAATGAAGCAATTCAAAGCAAGCCACAGTTATTTTTCCAGCAAGAGCGAGTTGTTCATTTTCCTTTATTCACATAAAATTTCCATTACTTTTTTTCTACTCCTAACCCACAAATAAAAGCAAGAAGCTCACTTACATGCTTATTGCTCATTGTCATTTTCCATTGTCGTTTTCCATTTCCATTTTCCTTCTCCTATCCTTTTCATTTCACAAATAAACCTAGCTTCAATGCCAATTATTGAGCCCATAGTCCTTTGAGTCTAAAATCCTTGCAAAAACACCTTGAGACTTGCATGCCTTAATGGAAAGTCTTCTTGCTGACGAAAAATGGGAATACATTAATGTCCATTGTTCATCAAATCTTTGAGGTACTCGACAACAACAAAATTATTTGTACCTGGTAAGATGTGTTTGGGAATCTTGACTCTCATTGTCATCTATTGTGAGAGTTCTCATGTTGGTTAGTGGAATCCATTAATGGCCACTAATTCAACAATTTTGTTCTATGTTCAACATCCGAACATCTATTCACATTGCAAGAATTATGCCAAATAGTTTTGAAGACATGAAGACTATCATTTTCAGCATTTTGGAGAAAATAAAGAAGATATGAAGCTACAACATATCGGAATCATTCTGTAGCTGCAACAATAATAAAATTATCACTATGAAACTATCAAAGTTAAAAATTGAATGCAACAAACAAAATTGGTTGAAACATAAGAACCAACCATGTTGCAATTCAACTAAAAGATTTTGCAGAAGCATGAAGTTACCAAATGATATGATGAGTGGTTAAGCCAAAGCTCAAAGGATCAAAAGAAGAATAAATGTAATGCATTGCATGAGGACATGTAATAGCTTCAGTTGGGGGGTATGTTGGGCCTTGAAGTTTTCATTTACTTCCATTACATTTTCACTTATGATTCCATATTTTTACCTACACTCCACCTCCATTTCATTACATTTACCTTACCATTACCACTATTGGGTTACATTTATGTTTTTCCAAACTTTATTAATTCCTAGTATTTTTAAGTCAATTTGTGGTTAAAAATTAGAAATTAATTTGCACATACTTATACCTAACAAGTGGAATTAGTTTGTTGCCATGTGTAAGACAAAAAGAAGCGTCCGAAAGACTCTTATGTGGCCTCGTAAGGCCAACTTCGAAGACATGTGCCTCATCACTTCCTATTTGTATTGTAACTCTAAGAAGACATGTGCCTCATCACTTGCTATTTGGATTATAGCTCTAGAGATATAGGAAGAGATTCATGGACTCTCCTTAATGAGATAGCCTCTCATCTTTTGTATAAATAGGGGAAGCTTTCTCCTATCAAATCATGTGTAAAATTTGAGTTATGCTCAATCTTTGAATACATAATAAAATTGTGGCACCTTACTCATGAATGTTCATTTTGATTTGGTTTTACTTACATATGGTGCATCTCAATTTACCATCACTCATACGTTTAGATCAGCTGCCTAAAATAAGTCAGATTTACTTGGTTTTATAGATTAAAGTTTATTTTCTTTCTTACTATTATTTTTAGAATGATTTTGTATTCTTTGCTTTTCTAAAAATATTTCAATAGGATAAATTTATCTATTTTCCAATTGGATTAAGTTTGAGGCAATAGAGCTCATAGTTATTTAGTTTCCTTTCATCTTCTGTTATTTACTTTCTTAGATCAAACTATCAATTCATTGTATAATTGAATGTTTTTAAAAAAGATCAGGCTAAGAAGGTGTTCCAAATTGGGTGATTGAATGTTCAACCTATACAATCATTGAGATCTTATTTTACATGCTTTTACATTGTTTTCTAGATTTATATCCTCATTCAATTGTATAATTGGGTGTTCTTGAATATCATTTCAAGAAGGTGATTTTATCATATTTCTAAATGCTCGAATATCTAACTTGTGAAATTATTGAGTTTTACCTTTGCATGCTTTGATTTCTTTCATAGATTTAAAGACTAAAGTATAATCATTTGCTTATGCGTCATCTCAAGAGGGTTATTCTATTGGATGTTGGAGTGATTGAGTGTACCTTAGTTGTTTTCCTTTACATGCTTTGAAATTATTTCTTAGATTAAAATTTCAATTCCTGCAAGTGTGATTGTGCGCGCTATATTTTCCTTTGAATTTGTTTTCTTTCTTTTCCTTACTTGATTTCATAGGTTAGTTGAATTTCATTTTCATTATTTTATTTCATAGATTATATGAACTGGTTTTTGTTATTTTGTAGTTAGATTGATCTAAACTGAAAGAAAATTTCTAGCACATACAAGGTACACATGCTTCACAAGTTTACAAAACCCCCAGGTTGACAAATTAAATGACAAGCAATTATTTTTCCCCAACAATTATCTCGTTCTCTTTGTCGATTCAGACCAATATCAATTCCATCAAGTCCACTGTGAACATTTTCTATGATTGCATCCCTTGCTTCTCGACTAATTTGAGAAGTGGAATCCATCTCTCACCACAAAGTTTCCACATAAGGTCAGCTTACCAAAGGTGGCTCAGGGTGAGGACAATTATTATCATGCTTAGCACCCTTACGGTCATTTAATCAACCTTTCCCAGGGAAAAAAAATTCAGAAGGAAGGTCATTATAATTAGGTTTCATTCCCAAAAATAATTATACATAAAATAAATTTGTAAAATAAACAGGAACCTCATAATTCCATGGTAGTTTTCCATAGGCTGCAAGGTGCCTATAGTACAAATGGTGGGTTATATTAGGGTGCTTGAAATATTGCACCTTCAAATTCTTTCTTTTCAGCCCTTCTTTGAAATTAAACATAGATTTTCCCATTTGTTTTTTAATCCTATTTTTAACATCGGCCCATCTATTGGGGCCAATTACTGCTTCCGTTCTTTGCCTCACCATTTCTACAAAGGTATCAGTGGTTGTCCCTGTTGAAAAAGTGTAACTAGGTCAGTATTCATGATGGTTATCTAATTATGTATTTATATATATAAGATGTTAATAATAATAAAATATATATTTTTGTCATAATGAAGTCGTCCTAAACCATATCTGATGGTCGGCCTAAAAAGATGAGAACTGCCACTGTATATAAGACATGTCTACAGATCATTTGTATGAAGACAAGAAATGCAGATAGCACAATTATATGTGGGATCTCTTATAGTTTGTAGACTTACAGTCAACACAGCAAAAACAAAGGATACACACCCGAATAACTTACGGTTACCACAGCTAAGAGTATCCATATATATAAGAAGACACTATGGTTGCAACAACAGAGACGTAATATATATATATATATTGCGAACACCACATCATTTTTTGCGGTCATATTGTGTTGGTATAATTGAATACCTATAATACAAGCCACCATCGCAGGAAGTATCTTACGGAGTTAATTGAGGTTGATGTTACGAATCTAATTTCGATTACCATAGAGACGGAATTTATATATGAAAATACTGATCGAATACCACAGCAAGATATATTATCTATATACTGAGAGAGTGTGGATACCAACAACATATATCTATCTCAGTAATGCAGTGCGGATATTACAGTTGAGATAGCATATGCTTTTGGTATCCGCACTCTCTCAGTATATAGATAAGCTATCTTGCTATGGTATTCGATGAGTATTTTCATATATAAATTCCATCTCTGTGGTAATTGCAATTAGATTCGTAACATCAACCTCAATTAACTCTGTCAGATACTTCCTGCGATGGTGGCTTGTATATCTATATAAAGACAGTGTGAATATCACAGTTGAGATAGCATAAATATATATATATATATATAAAAAGGAAGTTCGAATACCATTGTAAAGGTAGTGTATATATATATATATATAGTGTGGAACCTACAGCATAAGTGCGGAAGACAATAATGCTAGGAGATATTGAGAAGAGAATTTTAAATCAAACGTCACCCTACTGATTTTACAATATTATATCAGAGCTAAGGTCATGATAAAAGGTAGTTTTAAGTAAAATATAGTATTCATAGTTTGAAATAATCTCTGTTTGCATTCAAACATATCAGTCAAAACAAGATCAGTGAGCCAGTTCAGTCTTTGCTCACATTGAGGAGGATCTTGGTATACCTATAGATGAAAATTTCTGACCTATTTCAGTGATTGGATTACTAGTTCTCTCGGACATCACAAAAGCTCAGACTAATTACATTAAACCTAGCATTAATCACAGAAGAAAATTCATATTAGTCTAATATAGAAAATGCGAGGAGAAGTTAGGTTTATCTACGATAATACAGGTGAGCTGGAAATCTGAAGTAAAGACTGTGTTTCAGGGTCAAGAAGGGGCTGAAGGTAAGTGCGTATGCAATATTGTGTTCAAGCGTAGAAGAGGACTGTATCTAACTGTGTATATAGTGTTGTGTTCAAGCGTAGAGGAGAACTATATCGAAGTACGTATACTGGACTATGTTCAACCAAGAAAAAAGGAAGGTGTCATAAGTAATGATATTAACATAAAGCATAGTACAAAGAAAGGATTTTTAGAAGATGGCTATGAACAAAATTGAATAAGGGAATCCTAATATTATATGGTGGACTATTCTATAAAAGGAGTCAAGACAAGTATATACAGTCAACAAAGACGAGTAAAATACAGTCTATGACACAGAGCTAATATCAAGCAAGGATATCACATAGCCGTAGAAGGAAGAATATAAGGAGAGACCGAGATCTCTTGTCTTGGTGCAAAAAGGTTTTAGTGAAGACATAAAGATGAAGTCTCACCATAGTACCACAGTCTTGGTGAAATATCAGTAAAGTATTTCGATGCCATATCAATAAGAAGGTCTCGATACTATCTCAGAAACAAGTGCAGTATAAACTCTATATTAATATCAGCTAGCATTTGGGTAACGCTTTTCGGTGTATGTGAGTAAGATAAGTTTGATCAACTTAAGAGAAGTATTTTCGGTGTAAATCATAGTCATATTAATGACTTCTAATTTCAAAAGAAGGATTATCAGTAATATCTACAGTGAAACAGTACATTAAATGATCTTGGAACAATTGATCTACCAAAGATCTGAAGTATCTATAACTAATATAAGTATTCAGTTTGGAGGGAACTTGAAGTCTCAAGCATTAAAGAATTGAATTAACAGTCCAAGCACAAGGTACCACTTCAAGAAAAATCAAGTAAACTTATGAATAAGGAATGCATTTCTATTGTTTATATGATAGGAAGCAATGTAGCATCCTGATCGAAGCATGGTAGGAGCTCTTGGTGAATCAGCTCTAGGAAAACCTCTTTGACAAACATTACTAATAGAAAGTAGTCATCAAGAGCAAGGGTAATCATGGAAACATACTTCTGGGACGTGATGACATATTGATGAAACAAGCCATGGGAATGAAGCTCTTCATTCTTGAGAAATTGCTACAGGATGACTCAAAGGAAAAAGGTTTGAGGTATGTATATATTTATATTTTGACATTGGATGTTGTGATGTCATGTTATATGGTTGCAGGTAATGGACTTTTGTACTTAGAAGTATGATCTATGAAGAAGTATCTCTCAATGCACAGACAGATGAAATCAACATAATATGTCCTCATGTAATATGAGGTGGTTGTATATGAACAACAAAATAGAAAAGTTGTATGTTCCTGGGAATGAAGAATGTGCAGAGAGGAAGAGACCATTAAATGGAAACATGTCAAGAGGAAGTTATCATCCGGAGGTCAAGAAGATGTGACTAGGAGTTCTCCTATAAAGATATGTAGACTCTGATGAAAGTCTAGTAGAGAAGAAGACCCTTGGAAAAACATATCATTAGGACATGTGTCAATTTGTATGAAGGATGCTGATGCCTACAGGAATATGTCATGGTGAAAGATCATCAGTGAGGTAACTTTTGTTTTAAAAGGGTTCATATGTATATATTTATTTGGATGAATTTGTGCAGGGATGCTAATCATGAGAAAGGATGTATGATCCTTGGAGATGATTTGAAGGACAGCAACATGGAAGAAGAATGGACTAGACAAGGAAGTCTGGTGAATCACTTTCTAATAGTTGACATGAATTAGGATGAATTTTATGGATTATCTGTGCCCTATGAAGCTAAAATTTGAAGATTCATCAATATCTAAAACCATGACATTGAGGACAGGAATTCTTCATGAGCAGATGGGTGTCTCGCCATCGCTGCTGGAGGTCCCTGTTTGAGAGGGAGCCTGATGATAAGTCTCTCACTTTGAAGAAACTTGGTAATTCATAAGAATGAACTTAGTTACATTCCTTGTGTAGGAATGAGTACATTCCCTTGTGGAATAGGTCCTCCCTAGCTAAGAGGGAGAGATAGAAACATGGTTCTAGTCTTGGGAAGATAGAATGGAGGATTGGGTAATCATCTGGAATTCGATACTCATTGAGAATGTGTGAGGGAATCAAGGTAAGAGTAGTCTGGGACCAATATCCTTTGAGTGCTAGCTACCCAAGAGAATAATATTCAAATAATGTCATACTTTGGGAAAACTTGGGTGGATTATTTACCTTGGAGAGACAATGACGAAGGTGTTTATAAGTCATGTGTCTTGCTAGCATTGTAGCCCATTGTCTCATTGAGAGATAGGGCTATTAGTCAAGGCCTTGCACTAGGACAATGCTGGTTGATATGATGCTATATAGATGCAATCACCAATCCAATTCTTCTTATGATATTCTTTAGTTTGAAAGTGACCATGTACCTATATGAATACCTCCCTAGTTAAGAAGGAGTGTTGAAAAAGTGTAGCTAGGTCAGTCTTCATGATGGATATGTAATTATGTATTTATGTATATAAGATGTTAATAATAATAAAATATATATATTTGGAATAATGAAGTCAGCCTAAACCATATCTAATGGTTGGCCTAAAAAGATGAGAACTAGCACTATATATAAGACAAGTCTATGGATCATTTGTATGAAGACAAGAAATGTAGATAGCACAATTATATGCGGGCTCTCTTATAGTTTGTAGACTTACGGTCAACACAATAGAAACGAAGGATACACACCCGAATAACTTATGGTTACCACAACTGAGATGGTGGATATATATATATATATATATATAAGAAGACACTGCGGTTGCAACAACAGAGACGTAATATATATATATATATATATATATATATATATATATATATATATATATATATATACACACACACACACACACATTGTGGACACCACAGCATGGCTTGCAGTCATATTGCATTGGTATAAGTGAATGCCTCTAATACAAGCCACCATCACAGAAAGTATCTTATGGAGTTAATTGAGGTTTTTGTTACGAATCTAATTGCGATTACCTCAGAGATGGTATTTATATATGTGAAGACTAATCGAATACCAGAACAAGATAGCTTATCTATATACCGAGAGAGTATGAATACGAACAGAATATATCTATATAAAGACAGTGTGGATATTACAGTTAATATATATATATATATATATATATATATATATATATATATATATATATATATATATATATATATATATATATATATATATATATATATATATATATATATATATATATATATATATATATATACGGATACAGTGTGGAACCTACACAAAAAGTGCGTAAGACAATAACGCCAGTAGATATCGAGAAGATAATTTTAAATCAAACATTGCCCTGCTGATTTTACTAGAGTCCCAAGGTTATTGTAAATATCTACAAGTTTTCATAGAGAGTGCATAAATACTTCTAAGCTATCTCGAATCTCTGTAGAGAACTTCAAACTCCCAAGATCTTTCCTCAATTTTGAATAAATACTTTCGCACTTTTGTAATGTGCATTGTTGGATGTTTGTTTTGTTGATCAACGGTTGTCATTGATGTCAACCCAAGCAGCACCAAGGGCTAACCCAATATTGCATGGGAATTTTGACCTACCAAATTAATATATTATAGGTCAATAATTCTTTTATTGGTTTCTACTTTTTGAGATGTTTCCGTTGATATATGGCACGCCATGTAATTCTTCACGGTTTGAGAGATATTCATGTCCGAAGTTTATACCCCCAGTTAGTGGGCTAAAACCCCATGGGTTTGGGGCATGGGTCATTGAAAAGTCATAATTAATATTTTTAAAGCTCCTAAAATCCCTCCCACATTCACTTGTTGAAGCTCATCTCAACCTAAGCATTTATATAAATTGTGATCTTCATTTCCTCCTTAGGCAAGGGATTTTTCCATCTGAAATAGGCCCTCGTGTAATTTGCGCACTAAATTTTTTTCTACGAAGGTTCAGAAGCTGAAATTTTTATTAGGTGAAGCCAAAATCCTGAGGAAGCTACTGTAAAAATTTTAGATCAAGGTGTGAAATATTTTTGGAGATATGATCAGTGGAAGTCAGGGTTTTTGCAGGCTCCTGAAATTCATCTCAAAGAAGTGACCTTGGTAATTTTTTCATAAATCTCTCTCTGAGTATTGGATTGGAATTCCATAAAAAGTGGAAGATATTTTACAATATGTACTTTTTTATCTATCAATTTTAGAGCCAAATCAAGAAACAGTGAGATGTGGCACGCCGTACAATTGTGCTCTCCTGAAACAGTCCATAATTAGGGAATTGTGAGAGATTGGGTATAAATTTATTTTGAAGAATCCGAATTGGGTTAGACCTATGGCATTGGAAAGTGACTCAGAGGACTACTAGAGGACTAAAAACTAGATATTGAGGATTTGAAATAACAGATATATACCAGATTCAATATTGAGCTCCTAGAAAGCAAGAAAAAGCTAGATCATGTGTTGTCAAGGGTTGCAAAGGACCAGACTTTATACGGTAGCGAAGCAAAGCAAGGTGCAGAAGAGGGTAGCATGAGAAGAGTAGCAACCAAGGTGCATAACAACAACAAGAATTTCATCATATGAAGTCTTCAAGTGGGCGGCACTGCATATAATCATTGTAAAGGTATCATTGTAATTAGTCATTGTAAATACATTATTGTACAAATTGTACTAGTGTCTATCTACCAAGGGTTGAAGAGGCAGTGTTGGGAGGTCTAGGATCATCATTAGGTGGTTGTGTCAAATTTGGGGTTATGGTATAGTATATCTTCTTCTTCTACATCATTCTATATCATTGTAAAGTGGACCATTTTCCATGGTATGGGAGTCCATTCTTCTTTTATTCTTCTATAGGGTGGTAGGGTAGTGCTAGGGTGAATTGTAGCTCATTGGGTGTTGGGGCATCCATTCAGTGAATACTGAATAATCTCGGGCGTTGGAGCGTCCATCCAGTGGGAGCTGGAGAAGAATGATTTTCTAGATTCTAGGAAGTTGGAGCTTTATTTTCAATTGGAGTTGAAAAGAATTATTAGAAAAGCATTAGGTGGTTTTTGTCCCGGAGTGGGTTTCCACCTTAAAAATTGTGTGCATTTGTGTTCCTCTTGTTTTCTACTATCATTGTACAAACATTGATAATAATTGAAGATCAATTGAAAGAAATATTGATTCACCCCCCCTCTCAGTATTTACAACAATTGGTATCAGAGCTTGGTTCCTTCAATAGCAGTTTAACAGCTGGAAGGAGGTCATGGAGCATACCAAGAATGGTGTACCTCTATTCAATGAAAATAATTATGCACTTTGGAAAGGAAGAATGGAGGTATATCTCTTGGCGCAAGGTTATGAAGTATGGGACACTATTCAAAATGGATTTACATCAACCGCGGATGAACAAGGTAAGAAGAATTTGGTAAATGATGCAAAAGCAAAGAATATTATTATCAGTGGACTTATTGAATCTGCTTATCATAAGGTGTTGGGTTGTAAAACCGCCAAAAATGTATGGGACAAGCTTCAGAATATATATGCAGGTGACTCAAATGTCAAAGAAGCAAAGCTTCAAATCTATAGAGCAAAATTTGAGCAACTCAGAATGAAAGAATATTGCAACATTGCTGCATACTTTCAATACGTTGATGAAATAACCAATACTCTGGAAGGATTGGGAGAGCCAGTTGACGAGAAGACTATTATACGGAAGATTCTTAGAACGTTACCAGGGAGATTCAACCCAAAGGTATTGGTCTTAGAATACAGTGCAAATCTGGACAAACTCAGCAAAGAGGAATTACATGGAGTTCTCATAGCATATGAAATGAGACTTGATGAAGAAGAGGGTATTTCGCATCTAGAAACTGCGTTCGTTGCATCTAAGAAAACCAATAAGGATAAACAACCTTCAATTGAAAAGACATGCACCTGCAAGTGTGAAGAAAATGGAGATGATGAAGAAGGTCTTTCAGATGAAGAATATGCTTACTTCACGAGAAAACTAAAAATTGGTAAGGGACAATTCAAAGGTAAACTTCCATTGATATGTTTCAGCTATAATGAGGTTGGGCATTTTGCAGCAAAATTTCCAAACAGAAGTAATTGCAACTCAAAAGGAAAGAAAGGCTTTAAGAAATTCAACAAGCAAGGATCCAAAAGGAACTTTCTCTCTAAAGAAGATAGCTCATCATCCAATGAAGACAATGACAATGAAGAAGAAGCCAATGAGATAGTATTGTTTATGGCCAAGCACAATAAACCCAAGCACAATAAACAAGAGGTATCAAACAATGAAGAAGAAGGATGGACCATAGAAGAATTTTATGAGGAAGCAATCAAGCTTATAAAATATCTCAAGGCGGAGAAGATCCATTCCAAAACTCTTGAAGAACAAGTTCAAGGTCTCAAAATTGAAGTTGAAGAACACAAATGCATTGAAGAGTCACTTCAAAAGAAGTTGGAAGAAAGAAACCAAGAAAGGGAAGAATTAGAAGCCGAAGTAGTCTCGCTGCATGAGGAAGTGAAGAAAGGAAAAACTATCCAAAACTATGCCAACAGCTCAAGTGCATTGGAAGAAGTCATCAACAGTAAACGATATTACAACGACAAAACTGGCATCGGTTATAAAGAAGAAGAAGCAAGACCTTCTACAACAAAATACAATGGACCTATGAGATCTGACATACATGTAGACTTCATTGGACAAGATTCGCAGGAACAGCCTTGGAAGACAATTCCTCAATGAAAATTTGTGTCCAGGTACAAACATATTTTTATGGCTACTGTTATTCATGTGGAAAATTTGGTTATAAAGTTGTAGAATGTCGCACGTATGCTAGGAACGAATACAATTCCAGTAGATTTGTCAAATATGAACCTCCCAGGGCTGAACGAAACATCAATAGATTTGAACATTTAAGAAATAATATTGAATGTTACAAATGTCGAAACTTTGGACACATAGCCAAAGACTGCAGACTTGAAAATCCTCCAGAAGAATCTTCAAAGCCACAGAACGAATGAACATGGAAGAAGAGGAATAATGATAATTGTGCTCTTGATTTCAAGGCTCAAAAGAACAAAGATGTGTGGCATGTTGATAGCGGTTGTTCAACGCATATGATTGGAGATATAAGTAAATTTGTATCTCTGAAAGAGAAAAAGGATGGAACTGTGTCCTTTGGAAATTATGGATCTTCAAATGTTATAGGATCAGGTACTGTCACTCTCAGAAGAAAAGATGCTCCAGCCAAGAATGTTCTATTGGTTGAAAACATGAATCACAATCTGCTGAGCAGTGTTGGAAAAATGTCTGATCAAGGACACACAATACTATTCAACTCCATGAAATGTGAAATTAGGAAAGGCGTGTATGGTGAAATTGTGGCTACATCAAGTCGAGCTCCAAATGACATATATGTTCTAGATGAAGCAACTAAAGCATGTCTAATAGCTAAAGAGGATGATACAATAATTGGAAGCAATGATCATCGACTAAGTAAGAACTTTGCTACAAAGGTGCAAAGTGATTTCGAGATGTCTTTACTTGGTGAGCTGACATACCTCTTAGGGCTTCAAATATCTCAGCAAGAGAAAGGAATATTTATATGTCAAGCCAAGTACATCAAGGAAATGCTCAAGAAATTTAAAATGGAAGATTGCAAACCCATACTTACTCCAATGGTAACAGGTTGCAAATTGAGCATAGACGACTCATCTAAGGATGTGGATCAAAGGTTGTATAGATCTATGATTTGTAGTCTTCTATATGTAACAACCTCCTGACCAAATGTTATGCAAGCAGTTGGACAAGTAGCAAGATTCCAAGCAGCACCAAAGGAATCACATATTAAATATTTGCCAACATTGTAATATCTTCGCCAGAAGCTTTGGATTCTCCCAAGTTCTCATTAGATTTTCCTTTTTCAAAATATAAAGGGGGAGTGGAAGTAGATTACAGGTCTGTAGGATGTTTGTGTGTCAAGGGGAGTGGAAGTGTGTACAGGTCCGTAGGATGGTTGTGTTTCAGGGGGAGATACCCTTTTCCATTGATGTCAAAGGGGGAGAGAATGTTGTAGGAAGAGGTGTCATGATCGCAGGAGGAGTACTTGTGTTGCCATCAATGCCAAAGTGGGATATTTTTGATCAGCGGTTGTGATTGATGTCAACCGAAGCAGCACCAGGGGATAACCAAATATTGCATGGGAATTTTGACCTACCAAATTAATATATTTTGGGTCACTAATTCTTTTGACGGTTTCTACTTGTTGAGATGTTTCCATTAATATATGGCATGCCGTGTAATTCTTCACGGTTTGAGAGATATTCATGTTTGAAGTTTGTACCCCCAGTTAGTGTGCTAAAACTCCATGGGGTTGGGGCATGGGTCATTGAAAATTTATAATTAATATTTTTTAAGCCCCTAAAATCCCTCGCATGTTCACTTGTTGAAGCCCCTCTCAACCTAAGCATTTATATAAATTGTGATCTTCATTTCCTCCTTAGGCAAGGTATTTCGCCATCTAAAACAGGTCATCGTGGAATTTGCGCTCTAAATTTTGTTCTACGAAGTTTTAGAAGCTAAAATTATTGTGAGGCGAAGCTGAAATCCTAAGGAATCTGCTGTAATAATTTCAGATCACGATGCACAATATTGTCAGAGATATGATCTGTGGAAGTTAGGGTTTTTGTAGGCTCCTAAAATTCATCTCAAGGAAGTGACCTTGGTAAATTTGTCATAACTATCTCTCTGAGTATCAGATTGGAATGTTGTAAAAAGTGGTAGATATTGCACAGTCTATACCTTTTTCTCTATCAATTTTGAGATTCAAATAAAGAAACAGTGAGACGTGGCATGTCGTACAAGTGTGCTTTGCTAAAACAGTCCATAATTAGGGCATTGTGAGAGATTGGGTGTAACTCTCTCTTGAAGAATCCAAATTGGGTCAGACCTATGGCATTGGAAAGATGACTCAGAGGACTACTGTAAGACTGAAAATGAGATATTGGGGATCTGAAATAACAAATATACACTAGATTTAATATTGAGCTCCTAGAAGGCAAGAAAAAGCTATATCATGTGTTGTCAAGGGTTGCAAAGGACCAGAATTGATATGGCAACAAAGCAAAGAAAGGTGTAGCAGAGGGTAGCAAGACAAGAGCAGCAACCAATGTGCATAACAACAGCAAGAAGTTCATCATATGAATTCTTCAAGTCGGCAGCACTGTATACAATCATTGTAGTTAGTCATTGTAAATACATTATTGTACAAATTGTACTAGTGTCTATCAGCCAAGGGTTTAAGAGGTAGTGTTGGGAGCTCTAGGATCATCATTAGGTGGTTTTTCCAAAGCTGGGGTTATGGTCTAGTATATCTTCTTCTTCTTCATCATTCTATATCATTTTAAAGTGCACCATTTTCCATGGTACGGGAGTCCATTCTTCTTTTATTCTTCTATAGGGTAGTAGGGTGGTGCTAGGGTGAGTTATAGCTCATTGGGTGTTGGGGCATCCATTCAGTTGACTACTGAAGAATCTCAGGAGTTGGAGTGTCCATCCAGTGGGAGCTGGAGAAGAATTCTTTTCTAGATTTTAGGAAGTTGGAGGTTTATTTTCAATTGGAGTTGAATATTAAAGAATTATTAGAAAAGCATTAGGTGGTTTTTTTCCTGGAGTGGGTTTCCACCTTAAAAACGATGTGCATTTGTGTTCCTCTTGTTTTCTGTTATCATTTTACAAACACTGATAATAATTGAAGATTAACTAATGCTCTAATTGAAGGGAATACTGATTCACCCCCACCCTCCTCTAAGTATTTCCAACATGTTTCGCAAGGTAAATAATCAGGAATTTCATATGGATAAGTTGTGGTTGGTGTACAACCTTCTTCTTGAATTACTCGATTTTGCCTACGTATTTCTCGAGAAACATTTTTACCCTCTGCATTAATATATACTATTATGTATAAATAAAAAAACATGTTAAAAAATGTAAAAACTTGTGTTTTAACATAAGAAAAAATTGTATGAATTGTTTAACAAAATAATAATAATGATAATAATATTGAGATTGATGGCCACCTCGAGATGGATGAGCACCATCATGCCCACCTCGAGATCATTGAGAACCAACATTACCACCCATTGATTGGCCAACACCCATTAGTTGAGAACCAACATGACCACCCATTGATTGGCCACGAGGGTAATGTGTACCACCACCCTCACACGATCGGCCACCAGGGGAATGTGTAACACCACCACCACCCTCACACGATAAGACAAAAACTTCATCAATAAATTATAATTTCCAATCAATTAAAATACATATACGTGTATATGCCATTATTCGTATTGATTCAAATAGTATGAAAATGTGGCAGGAAAGAAGATAAGGAAATTTCATATGTTCACGGAAAGTGTTTACGGAAGGAAGCTGAGTAAAAAAGAGACTAAGGTAAAAATGAGACTGGAGTAAAATGAATTTGTAGGTGAAAGTAAAAGGAGACTTAGAAGGAATATATTTATGAAATGAGGATGAACGTGAAATCAAAAGGAGGTTGAGTAAAAATGAAATTTTGATAGAGAATAAAGCCATTTTTTTTTCTATGGTATAAAGAGGATAAATGCACGAAAAATGAGGTTTTTTAAAATCCATGAGAAGGAAAAACAAGACATGGTTTTTTAAAATGCATGGGAAGGAAAAACAAGATGTGGTTTTTTAAAATCCATGGGAAAGAAAAACAAGGCATGGATTTAAAAAAGGACATGGATTTCAAAACAAGAGGATTTTTTATTAAATCATTCAGAGAAATATTTTGAAACTTTATTTTCTGAAATTTATTTATAGAATATTTGAAAAACATTTATCAAAATATTTTCTTCCAAAATATTTTACCACAATTGTGAAGAAATTTAAAAGTGACATAAAATAATTAGTCAGTTCAAGCATTGGACATTCAAAGGACACAGAAAAAATATCATTCAACCATATTTTAGATACAACTTTGGCATTTGAAGAAGGAAAATCAACATCATTTCCTATTTAGATTTAGAGGCACAGTTATCAACATTCAAAAGAAACCTATCAGTAAAAGATCAACAAACTGAGATCAAAGTGTATATTTCCAGTAGACAGCTTAAGGAGGTCAAGAGTTCAAGGCAGAATAATTGCAAACAACTTCAATGTTTTTGCAGTTTTTCAGAAATTATTTATATTTTTAGTTTATTGTTTAAATTTTTATTCCAAAAATCTAGACACGGATAGCTTAATGTAATGTTCTATATATTGTTTAAATTTTAATGTAAAGGGGCTGGATTTTGATTCCAAAACGTTGTAAAATTTGTAAAACTTATATTACAGAAATCCTAATTGAAGTATTCTAGCTCTAGTTCATGAAAAAATTGTGTTTCCTATATGTTTTTCTAGTGCTTTCATGCCTTATTTCTGCACATGTTCGAAGTAACATATGGGATTCCAGGTAATAATAGATTGAGCATCAATCTCTCTAAAATCCCCTGAAAATCTATAATCATTTAAAGGGATTAGTTTATTGGAGAGTCTGTCTGAGATAGTTCCTCTATGTTAGTGTCATGTGATTTGGCAGATTGGCTAACCAGATGATAGGTTAACATTAGACTAGTCTTTGGAGTCCTAGGACCTAGCCTTCCTAGACTAGGAGAGGGATCTCTCTATTGTGCAAAGGATGTGAACTTGTTCGCTTCGGATGATTGATTATAGGCTAGTTTTTTAAGTACAGTTTATTTGTTTGTTTTGGGTTCGGGTAAGATGATTAAGTAGGATAGGTGGAAATGAGATAATATCAAATCAATAGGGCTATGGGGTCACATGAATTCTAGGGTTTCTAAATGAAGAATCAGAGTTTATTGTAGGGATGATTTAGCAAGGTTAATGGATCTTTTAGGTGATGTATGAGGTGAACATTAAGTTTGGTGAAAAGACTAAGAGGTCTTATACATCTATAATTTCAAGCAATAACTCATGAGGTATGGCAAACCATTAATATCTATTTACAATACTCAAACTGATAAACATACAAGATGAACAATCCAGTGGTACATAGAAGCATTAGAACTCCTAACTTTAGAAGTCCACCTTCATCTTTTTGAGAAAACACATAAGATGAGAAAACAATTCAATATATGGAGAGGGAAATCCTAAACAACATATATCAAACTATCGAGAACTCTGAAACAAATTCATCCACATGGGAAAAGGGCAAGATCAAAGCTTGACCTCTTTGCATGAACCTAATCAATCAGTATTCCATAGGAAAGCTTCACAATAAGTTTTTAAAAAACTTTAAATAAGCAGGGAATGCCATGAATCATATTTATAAGCTAGCATAGTAATCATTCATGAAACAAAGAACAAGTTTTAGTGGGCCGAAGAAGCAATCAAGAATTCCTTAATATGAATAAAAGAAGATAACATCAAAGCTATAGAAAACAGGAGGTTTGAGGTGCTTCCATGAGCATATCTCAACCTATACCTTTCTGATCTACAACAAGCAAGTATACTGAAACAAAACGAGGACAAGAAAAAAATAACAAGTTAGAAAAACATCACCATTCACCAAGCTATGGAATCCTGCAAGCAAGCTTCTCCAACATCAATCCACACAAGTCATTCATTCACTTCATAAAACCAAACATCTTCTCCAAGCTCATAAACCATGTATTTCTCTATAACACATCAAGTCCCAACTATTTACAATATATACTCATGCCTTATATAACAAATAAGGAGAGGAGAGCCTACTAGAGCATCTAGAATCTCATTGGCCAAAGAGAAATATCCTAAGTTGTCCTTGAGGCTTTGCAAAGCCCAAGGCACAAAAATATCTAAATAAAATATATTTTCTAACTATAAGAGGAAATAAAATTGGCTTTTAGGCCTGACATGCCTAAGAAAACTTGTGAAATGCACATTTTCTCCACTCATTTATAGGAGCATAGCACACTTTGTGGAACTCTGAAATTCTGCCTGGAGTGCAGCACCAAAATAGGCCTTTTGCAGCGGTGTTTTGGAGGCCTTCCTGATATCAGAAAAGGCTCCGGGATGGCTCGTTGGTAAGATATGGAAGTTTACTTTCTAGAAGTAACTTTACTTCTTAAATATGACCTCTGAAAGTTTCCCAAAAATTGGAAAAATCCAAGACTTCCAGGATCGCAGCACCTACTCAGAAAAGTGGGCAGAAAGGTGAAAAAATCTGTGTTTTTGACCCTTTTGGGGGGTCAAAACAACTCCAATTGAGCGGAAATTTGGTGAGCGTACTCCTCTAGTGATGGGGAATCCAAAAATGTAAACCTATCCTCATGAAGATGCCATGGGAAAAAGCACAACACAGGGGGTGTTATGCTCCTAGGGGTCAAAATTAGAAAAAAAAAAAATAAAAAAAATGTCCAAACTGCCTCAAATTTGGTAGGTAGGTGCCTCATGGGTCCTTGGAGACTTGTAGAAACTATTGGGCCAAAATACTAAGCCTACCTTGGTATTTTTCATCTTTTGGTGTTGGGCCCTCATTTTGGGCAGTTTTAAGTTTTTCCCTTGCAAAGTGGTTTCTTCGTTCATAGTGCTCAGTCATTGTCCTGTGCAATGTAAGAGGTGCCTTAATCATTGCTTGGTACATTTCCAACTTCATGACTATCCTTCTCTTCATTATTTGACACATTGTGTTGACTGTCAAATTTAACCTTTGTAACACTGCTTGCACTCTTTGTGGGGTTACTATCTTGGGCACTCTCATTAGTCTTTCCCTTACTTTGATGGTCATTTTCTCCTTCATAAGACTCTCTCAAAATATCTCCATAGAAGAAAAAACTGGCTCAAAACACCTTGTCGGCAGGTTAGGCACTTTTGAACGCTTTTTCGGGCGGTTCTACGTTTTTGTGGTACAAGCGCAGTGTCCTGGGCATGCCTGAATGAAGTCTCGTTCGGCACTGCACGCCTATGGTAGGAGCACAGCACCTCCGGGTGGCTCGCACAGTCATTTAAAAAAAAATGGCAGGAGCGCAGCATAGCCTCCTGGTTGCATGCTGTCGTTTCGGGCCCTCCCTCTTTGACATATTCTTCTTCTTCACTTATTTCTTCGTATTCATGATTCTTTCCATCACTTTTTTCTCTTTGAAATTTCCTTTACAACAAGAAAATTCTTCACTAAGCTTTCTAAGAAAATTAGGCGCCCATGAATGCTTTTCCGGGCGGTGCTGCGTTTTTGTGGCAAGAGCGCAGCGTCCTGGGCAGGCATGAAAGAAGTCTCGTTTAGCGCTGCATGCCTATGGTAGGAGTGCAAGACCTCCAGGTGGCTAGGGTAGTCATTTAAAAAGAAAATGGCAAGAGTGTAGCATGATCATAAAGGAGCACAACACTCAATGTTAAAATGCACTGGAGGAGGCTACAGGAGCGTAGCACACTTCTACAGGAGCGCAACACAGAAAACGACCTTTTTGCAGTGGGCATTTGGAGGACTTCCCAATGTCAGAATTTGGCTCATGATAGCTTGTTGGAAATCTAGTTAAGTCTACATTAGAAAACGTCTTTTGGGTTTCCATTTGGTTTCCATTTACTTATCCAAAAACTGATTCTCCCAACACTAGTCAAAAAGTAATGAATGATGGTACAAAAATGTAAAGTATTGGTGCAAGCCACTTTTGGATGCTTTCCTCAGTTCCAAATTGAGCTCATGATAGCTCATTGGAAATATGGTTGAGTCTAACTTCGAAACATTTTTTTTTTTTCCATTTGGTGTCCATTTACCTGTCCAAAAATGGATTCTCCCAACACTGGTCAAAAAGTGCTAAATGTTGGTGCAGAAATGCAGAGTGATGGTGCAAGCCACTTTTGGATGTCATCCTCAATTCACAATTGAGCTGATTATAGTTCATTGGAAATCTAGTTGAGTCTACTTTTAAAAAATTAGTTTTTTTTTCCATTTGGAGTCCATTTACCTATCCCAAACCTGATTCTCCCAACACTGGTCAAAAAGTGCTAAATAATGGCGCAGAAATGCATAGTGCTAGGGCAGGCCACTTTTGGATGCCTTCCTCAATTCCAAATTGAGCTCATGATAGCTCATTGGAAATTTTGTTGAGTCTAGTTTTCAAAAATAATTATTTTTTTCCATTTGGTGTCCATTTACCTATCGAAAAACGTATTCTCCCAACACTGGTCAAAAAGTGCTGAATGTTGGTGCAGAAATGTAGAGTGCTGGTACATGCCACTTTTGGATGCCTTCTGTAATTCCAAATTGAGCTCATGATAGATCATTGGAAATATCTTCAAGTATAGTTGTCATTTGACTCATTTAAGAAAGTCATTTGGATACTCCAGCTATGAGAAAACGTGATTTTCCCAAGGTCACTCCAAAGGTGTAGAATTTCTCCCGTGACACTTGTATTTTTTACATTTCACCAAAACCATGATACCTGTGTAAAAACTGAATGATTTTTTTCTTCATGGGCCTGTTATGGACAAAAAAATCTCTCACGTTTGGTAATTTCATCTCTGCTTGGTCAGAAACACATTTTAAAGCAAAACTGGCCCTGGGTGTGACACATGGATTGTCTTTTGGAATGAATTCTTGTAAAATGATGGAGGCATGATTTTTATGAGCTGGTATGGAACTATTCTTGCTGACATGATCTATCAAATGAATAATTTTCTCTTGTGCCTCCTTTTCATATCAAACCCTAGCTTAGTTGGAAGAGGAAAATAGGGTTTGGTGTGGGGATTTAGGACTGCCTTGCAGAGGGAGTGGAATGAAGGGGTTAAGGGTTATCTAAATTCTTGGGGAAATTTTTGGGGATAGGGGTATATGTTATGGAGTAGGTGAAAGTTTAATTTCAATAATTGAGTGAGGGGAAGGGATCCAAAATGGAAAAACACATACCTAGTCTTAAAAAGTGTCAAAATGTGGCCATAGACTAGGTTTTTTTTTTTTTTAAATGATGAATTTGAGGGATAGGAGTGATGGGAAATGTTTTTTAAGTTATATTAGGGATATTAGGAGGTATAAGAATAGCAATATATAAGCCTTGTTGATTTTTAACCATGGATGTCATGAACCAAGAAAAATGCCCTTAAAAACCCTAAATGGACATTGGAGGAGTTAGGAAAAGAAAAATAGAGGGTTGAGGCAAAAGGTGACACAACAAAGAAAAAATAGATGATATGAGCCCATGATGGGTCTTATAGGTTGGGTGAGCAGAGCATTGACATGATGGAATGATGAAATAGTGAAAAAAAATTATCTTAAGGATAATGAAGGTAGCGAGATTTCTAGAACTCACAATGTTCATGAACTTTGTTTCTAGAAATCCATAACTAATACTTAGTCATCTTCAGATAATGAAAATTATGGATGAATAATAGTGGCTCCACTTGGGGAGGGCAGCTCCTTTTCAGGAGGTGTCCAGAACTTTCAGATCTCTTGGTTTATGAAGACTAGTGCCTTATCCATTAGGCATATTTTTACCTCTTTCACTTGTTGATGCTTGCTCGAAGCTGTGATCTCAATAATATGAAAGACATGATTAGCTCAACTTCATTTCTACCTACCCATCCTACTTGCCTAACATTTTATTCTTCCTTGGGTGCACTTGGACTAGTAATCCCTTCACATTTTCTTCTTTTGAAAGAAAAAAAAACTATCTACTTCTACGCTTATCACTTCCAAGAGTTCAGATTAGGCTAGTGAACTATTTTTATTCTCTACCTAGACTATTTGACTATCAAGATTAAGTATTATGACAGACTTCATTCTCTAATCTATTGACAAGAAATTTAAAGCATGAATTGAACCAGGATTAGACAATCTGATTCATCATGAGTCGTGGCATCAAGACAAACTGCACACAAACTTTATTTTCATAAGCAAAACAAAACTAGAAGGTATGAGGGTCATGTTTCATCATTTTCTAATCATCCCTATCTTTCTCTTTGGTTCAGATTTAAGCATATGGAACCAGCATCTTTCATTTCTAATCTATTTTCTTTTGACATGTCAAGCTTAAATGATTTGACCAACATTCTCTCGCTAACTTATCAACAATAAATTGAAAACATGTTCAGCCATGATTAGGCTAGACGACTGAACAAGACATTATTTTTTGCATCAGTAGTGGCATTTAGGCTTGCACACTTTTAGTATTACTATTTTTTGGGTATGGGGCTATACCTTCTTTTCAAATCTACCCTCTTTTTTATTCTATGTATGTTTTTGATATTTGTCTCTCTTTTTTCGAAACAGTATAAATTTAAAAGATGCTCAAAGGCTAACCTTATTTTCATTCCTATCTATCCTAATCTAAACTATACATGATATACATTCAGCTAGTGAACTCTCTTTTCCAATACAAGCAGTCAAGTAGATGATTCCATGAGGGATCTTGGTTTAGGTCCTTGAGTATGTGGGACAAACAAAAGGGCTACTCCCATCTTACTTTCTTTTGAACAATGGCACCTAAACTTCTCTTTAAACATTGCATCAAACTGCTCTTAACATATTTCACTCCCTCTTCAAATGTCTTTAACAAATCAGCAAAGGGATCTTGAAACAATACCTGAATGTGAAGATTTGGAAAATAAGCTTGATCTAGGCCTGCTTCTTCCTCCACTTGGTTGAGCATAGGACTCTTTTGGGAAAGAAACTCTTCCTCTTCCTCATGATCATCTGAAATGATATACTCATCATAGATTGCATTATTATCCTTTACCAAACATGATGGGTTTTGACTGAGTGGGTTGAGTTCTATGTCAAAACCACCATGTTGATGAGTAGGAGAACTCCTTGGCAACAAATCTTCTTGGGAAAGAAGAGCAACAACTTTCATGTGATCATCAATTTTCAAGCCTTCATTCACTTCCAAATTTTCTAAGCTTTCCTCATCACTATCATAGCTGCTATGCATTGGTTGGTTACCTTTCTCAAGTTCATGAAACTGAGCTTCCTCCCAAAAACCAAGTGTTGATACTCTGCAAAGTTAGCTTCTTTTTGGAAAGCATCATCATTATCAACATATTGATCAAACCTTGGGGAATCATCAATATAATTAATTTCACCAACTGTACATATTGGACTATTAGATTGTTTCTCTTTGAATTAATCTATAAATCCATTTTCTGCTATGTGATAGTTAAGATTAGGAGGAAAATAAATAGAGGTTTACTACATGTTTATAAGTTGATCTATCTCCTCTTCAGTTAAAAAGGGAGGCATTTTTATCTTTCTTTGGATATAACTACAACAATCCACTTTCTCTTGGGAAGGCTAAACATAGGGTTGAATGTGTTCTTTGTTGTTGAAATCAATACCCCAAGTTTGTTGACTTTTGATTGCATTAAGGTTATCTTCGATGAATTAAAAATAAGTACAACAAAGAGGTAAAGACCCTTCCCTTTCTCCCAAACTTTCTGCACTTTCTTCTTAACTCTCATAGGTGAGTGGTATTTGTTTATTACTATATTTCAGCTATTGAAAATGACTGTCTTTGTCCCACAAACTAATCACTGATTTTTTAGTACTGTTATATTGAGTTTAGAGAACATAATCATCATCATATTGATCAAATCTTATTCATAGGAGTAATTTCATCTATTATACACACTTGACCAACAGTTTGTTCCATCATATGTAAAGGAGAGTATTCGTGGCCAATAGCCTTTCTTTTAGAAATCTGAAATGATTCGAAGCACAATGGTAGGGACTCAAGAGGTGTTGGCTCATCTTCCATTTCTGGTTTTGTAATCAAAACAGTCATACCAACATTATTTGAGAAGAGAACCTCTGGATTTGAAAAAGGGTTTGTATTATCGATTTCCTCCCTTACTGATTCATTAGAGCATTCTGCCTTATTTCTATTTTCAATTTGCTTCTAATACTCACTTAATAGTGAAGCACAAGATGTAGGAAGGCATATAGTACTTACTCGACAACTTTCCGCATCTTCTTCTTTGCAACCTTGGTCGGCTAGTATGTTTTGATAGCTATCTTTGCATTGAAATTACTGATTTGGTTCCTCCCAAGAAAATGCTACCGGCTGCTCTAAATAATCAACACTAACCCCAGCCTTGCATTCTTCCTCTTTTCTGCCAAGTATATGTATCATTTTGCTGATTGTATCTGTCAACATCTCTAGCTTTACCTCTGAAGAAGTCTGTTTCTCTTGAGTTGCTTTGTCCTTCCTTACTTCTTCTAACTTTTCCTCTCTTTCCACTATGTTGAATTCCACAGTAATTTCCATATTCTGCAGTTCTTCCAGGTTTGAAGGGTCTTTTTACCTTATCTGGAATTCCATCTTTGGGTAAAAATTACTTGGGTAGTCCAAGAGGGCCCACCCTGAAGGTGACTTTATCTTAGCAGGTATTGCATTGTATACCTTATTGAACCTGGCTAAAAAGTACTGTACTATCTCCCCTGGTTTTCTTTTTAAATGCTTGTATTCCTAAATGATGAAAACGTCATTTCCCATGATCACCCACCTATCTAGGAAGACTTGAGTAAATTGATGAAAATTGATAATGCCTCCAGCTGGAAGGTCCTTAAACCATCTCGTAATTTTTCCTTCTAATGATAAGGCAAACATTCTAATATGCACATAATATTCTTCTATTTCAAAAAGGTCAAGTAATTTCTCAAGATTTTTAATATGTTCTTTAGCGACGAATTTGGATTTTTCTCCATCAAATCTAGGTAGTTTATTTGCAAGATTTGCAGGGAGGGCTTGGAAGATAGGAGGTAAAATCAGAGGCTTGTATATTTTTGGGACCTTTGTGGGTATAGGTAGTGTAAAAAGAGATTTAAAACTATTTTAGGTTTCAGCAAGAGGAGGAAAGGTAGCATGAGGCTCATGTTTCACTAGGTTTTCCATAGGTGAATCTGGGGTAAGCACAAGTGCATAAGTCTAATCATGGTTTGAAATTCGAGGCTTGAGATCTTTCCAATGATCAATGTAGATCTCATCAGTGTATTCTTGATGAAGGTTAAAGTAGGATAGAACATATTTATAGATAAAAACAATAATTTCTTGAATCCAAATTAGCCTTGAGTGTTCTTTCTTTCTAGGATGACTGGTCATGTTTCAGGTTCTTCCTCTAGTGGAGTCTTTAAGTCTATTGAGATTTTTGGAGTCACTAGGCAGATGATTCCAAATTTTTTAAGGCGGGTTGTTTTCCACCATGAGCAAATGAATACCAATCTAAGGATGTTTGTGGGTTTTCTGAGGTCTTAAGGATAACTGAGCTTGTTACTTACTCAGGTCCCATCGTGATCGCCATTATGTTAGTTTCCTATGATTTGGAAAAATGGATAACCAAATGACAGGGTAACATCAGACCAGTATTTGGAGGCCTGGGACCTAGCCTTCCTAGACTCAGAGAGGTATCTCTCTATTGTGCGAAGGATGTGAACTTGATCGCTTCAGATGATTGATTTTAGGCTAGTTGTTTAAGTACAATTTGTTTGTTTTTTTTGGGTTGGAGTAAGATGATTAAGTAGGATAGGCTGAAATGAGAGAATATAAAATCAATAGGGCTATGGGGTCATACGAAGTATAGGGTGTCTAAATGATGAAGTAGAGTGTATTGCAAGGCTGATTTAGCAAGGTTAATGGATCCTTTAGGTGATGCATGAGGTGAACATTAAGTTTGGCGAAAATACTAAGATGTATTATAAATCTATAATTTGAAGCAATAAATCATGAGGTATGGCAAACCATTAATCTCTATGAACAATACTCAAACTGATGAACATAAAATATGAACAATCCAGTGGTACATAGAAGCATTAGAACTCCTAACTTTAGAAATCCACCTTCAGATTTTTGAGAAAACACATAAGATAAACAAACAATTCAATATATGGAGAGGGAACTCCTAAACAACATATATCAAACTATCGAGAACTCTGAAACAAGTTTATGAGCATGGGAAAAGGGCAAGATCAAAACAAGATCTGTTTGCATGAACCTAATCAATCAATATTCCATAGGAAAGCTTTAAAATAAGTTTTTGAAAAACTTTGAATAAGTAGGGCCTGCCATGAATCATATTTATAACCTAACATACTAATCTTTCATGAAACATAGAAAAAAATTTAGTGGGCCTAAGGAGCAACCAAGAATTTCTTAAGATGACTAAAAGAAGAGAACATCAAAACTATAGCAAACAAGATGTTTAAGGTGCTTCCATGAGCATATCTCAAGATATAATTTTTTGATCTACAACAAACAAGTACATTGAAAAAAAATGACGACAAGAAAACACTAACAAGTTAGAAAAAAATCACCATTCACCAAGCTATGGAATCTTGCAAGCAAGCTTCTCCAACATCAAGCCACACAAGTAATTCATTCACTTCATAAAACCAAATATCCTCTCCAAGCTCATAAACCATGTATTTCTGTATAACACATCAAGTCCCAACTGTTTACAATACATACTCTTTCCTTATGTAATAAATAAGGAGAGGAGAGCCTACTAGAGCATCTAGAAGCCCAATGGCCAAAGAGAAATATCCTAAGTTGTCTTTGAGGCTTTGCAAAGCCCAAGGCACAAAAATATCTAAATAAAATACCTTTTCCAACTATAAGAGGAAATAAAATTGAATTTTAGGCCTCACATGCCTAAGAAAACTTTCCAAACGCACATTTTGTCCACTTAATTATAGGAGCACAACACATTGTGTGGACCTTTGTAATTCTGCTAGCAGTGCAGCACCAAATAGGCCTTTTTACAACGGTGTTTTGGAGGCCTTCTTGATGTCAGAAAAGGCTCCATGACGGCTCATTGGAAATCTATGGAAGTCTAATTTCTAGATATACCTTTACTTATTGAATATGACCTCTACAAGTTTCCCAAAAAGAGGAGAAATTCAAGACTGCCAGGAGCACAGCACCTACTCAGAAAAGTGTGCAGAAAGGTGAAAAAATGAGTGTTTTTGACACTTTTGGGGGGTCAAAAAAATTCCAATTGAGCTGAAATTTTGTGAGCATACTCCTCTAGTGACGTGGAATCCCAAAATGTAAGCCTCTCCTCATGAAAATTCCCTGACAAGAAGCGCAGCACAGGGGGTGTTGCGCTCCTAGGTGTCAAAATTTGGAAAAAACAAAAAATTGTCCAAATTGCCTCAAATTTGGTAGGTAGGTGCCTCATGGGTCCTTGGAGACGTATAGAAAATATTGGGCCAAAATACTAAGACTAGATTGGTATTTTTCATCTTTTGGTATCGGGCCCTCATTTTGGACAGTTTTGAGTTTTTCCCTTGCAAAGTGGTTGCTTCGTTCATAGTGCCTAGTCATTCTCCTTTGCAATGTAAGAGGTGCCTTGATCATTTCTTGGTACATTTCCAACTTCATGACTATGATTCTCTTCATCATTTGACACATTTTGTTCATTATGAAATTTAGCATTTGTACCACTGCTTGCACTCTTTGTGGGGTCACTATCTTGGGCACTCTCATTAGTCTTTCCCTTACTGTGATGGTCATTTTCTTCTTCACAAGTCCCTCTCAAAATATTTCCATAGAAAAAAAAACTAGCTCAAAACACCTTGTGGGCAGGTCAGGCACCTCTGAACACTTTTTTGGGCGGTGCTAAGTTTTGTGGCAGGAGCACAGCGTCTTGGGCAGGCCTGAACAAGGTCTCGTTTAGCGTTGTACGCTTATGGTAGGATCACAGCACTTCTGGGTGGCTCAGGAAGTCATTTAAAAAAACAATGGTAGGAGCGCAGCACAGCCTCCAGGTTGCATGCTATCATTTCGGGCCCTCCCTCTTTGACATGTTCTTCTTCTTCACTTATTTTTTCATCTACATCATTATTTTCATCACCATTTTCTCTTTGAAATGTACTTTAAAATAAGAAAATTCTTCACTAAGCTTTCTGGGAAAATTGGGTGCCCCTAAATACTTTTTCAATCGGTGTTGTATTTTTGTGGTAGGAGCGCAGCGTCCTGGGCAAGCCTGAACGAAGTCTCGTTCAGCGCTGCATGCCTGTAATAGGAGCGTAGCAACTCCAGGTGGCTCAGGCAGTTGTTCAAAAAAATAATGGTAGGAGTGCAGCATGATCCTACAGGAGAGCAACACTCAACATTAAAATGCACTGGAGGAGGCTACAGGAGCGCAGCACACTTCTACAGGAACGCAGCGCAAAAAAGTGTCTTTTTGCAGTGGGCATTTGGAGGCCTTCCCAGTGTCCGAATTTCCCCGCGATAGCTCATTGGAAATCTATTTTAGTCTAATTTCCAAAAATTATTTTTTTGTTCCATTTTGTGTCCATTTACCTGTCCAAAAATGGATTCTCCCAACAATGGTTAGAAAGTGGTGAATGATGGTGTAGAAATTCATAGTGTTGGTGTAGGCCACTTTTGGATTCCTTCCTCAATTCAAAATTGAGCTCATGATAGCTCATTGGAAATCTGGTTGCATCTAATTTCAAACACTTTTTTTTCTTTTTCCATTTGGTGTCCATTTACCTATCCAAAAAAGGATTCTCCCAACACTGGTCAAAAAGTGTTGAATGCTAGTGTAGAAATGTAGAGTGCTAGTGCAAGCCAATTTTGAATTCCGTCCTCAATTCACAATTGCACTCATGATAGATCATTGGAAATCTGGTTGTTTCTACTTTATATAATGGATTTTTTGTTTCCATTTGGGGTAAATTTACGTATCCCAAACCTGATTCTCCCAACATTGGTCAAAACATGCTGAATGTTGGTGAAGAAATGCAGAGTGTTGGGGCAGGCCACTTTTGGATGCCTTTCTTAATTCAAAATTTAGCTCATGATATCTCAGTGGAACTCTGGTTGAGTCTAATTTCAAAAAATTCTTTTGGTTTTTCCTTTTGTGTCCATTTACCTATCCAAAAACGTATTCTCCCAACACTGGTCAAAAAGTGTTGAATGCTGGTGCAAAAATGCAGAGTTCTAGTGTAGACCACTTTTGGATGCCTTCCGCAATTCCAAATTGAGCTCATGATAGCTCATTTAAAATATCTTCAAGTCTAGTTTTCATTTGATTGATTTAAGAAAGTCATTTGGATACTCCAACTGTGAGAAAACGTGATTTTCCCAAGGTCACTCCAGCAGTGCAGAATTTCTCCCGTCACACCTGTATTTTTTACATTTCCCCCAAACCATGATACTTGTGTAAAAAATGAAGGTTTTTTTTTATTATTGGGTCTATTAGAGACAAAAACCTCTCTCATGTTTGGTAATTTCATTTCTTTTTGGTCAGAAACATAGTTTAAAGAAAAACTGGCCCTAGCCATGACACATGGATTGTCTTTTGGAATGAATTCTTGTAAAATGATGGAGGCATGATTTTTATGGGTTGGTATGGAATTATTCTTGCTGAAATGATCTATAAAAATAATCCTTTTCTCTTGTGCCTCCTTTTCATATCAAACCCTAGCTTAGTTGGAAGAGGATAATAGGGTTTGGTGTGGGGATTTAGGATTGCTTTGCGGAGGGAGTGGAATGAAAGGGTTAAGTGTTGTCTAAATTCTTGGGGAAATTTTGGGGGATAGGGATAGATGTTAGGGAGTAGGGGAAAGTTTAATTTCAATAATTGAGTGAGGGGAAAGTGTCCAAAAGGGAAAAACTTAGGCCTAGTCTTAAAAAGTGTCAAAATGTGGCCATAGACTAGGTTTTTTTAGAAAAATGATGAATTTGAGGGATAGGAGTGATGGGAAATGTTTGTGAAGGTATATTAAGGATAAGAGGAGGTGTAAGAATAGAATGATACAAGCCTTGTTTATGTTTAATCATGGAGGTCATGAAACCAATAAAAATGCCCTTAAAAACCCTAAATGGACAATGGAGGAGTTAGGAAAAACAAAATAGAGGGTTGAGGCCAAAGGTGACACAAAAAAAACAATCTGGATGATATGAACCCATGATGGGTCTTCCAGGATGGGTGAGCGGAGCATTGACATGATGGAATGAAGAAATAGTGAAAAAAATTCTCTTAAGGATAATGAAGGTAGCAAGATTTCTAGAACTCACAATGTTCATGAACTTTGTTTCTAGAAATATGAAACCGATACTTATTCATCTTCAAATAGTGAAAAGTATCGATAACTAACACTCTACATCTTTTAATTGTTATTTTCTGTCATCTTTTGAATGTCTTTTGTTTGGCTGCAGAAACCTTCTACACACATCCACTATGTCAGGTTGATTAAGTATTCAGTTTGATTACTTAATTATCATGAATTATCTTATATTATTTCGTCAAATTATATAAAACTCATGTTAGTCTATCAAACCAGGTGTTGGCACTTTGACCAAGGGCTCTACAAGAGAGGGATTTATTCATGAACAGATATTGGACAATCATCATCATCATCATCATCATAATAATTATTAAAGAAGATTTATAAATTAATTGACTTTAGTTATGAAGAATAACATTAATAAAATAATTATTAAGGGATTGGGTTATGAGAAATAATTTAATAAAATTATTATCAAATAATGACGTGAGCTATGAGGACGATAGGGTGTGAAACATTACCGTGGCACCTCTAGGAACCTTGCCATTTATTTATCCATACAATTTAATAATTTAACATGATATTAATAATTTAATAATTAATTTAATTTTAATAAAAATAAAATAATTTAACAAATTAACACACTATATATTTATAAAAAAATCCATGTGGTGGCATTGTCGCTACTCGTATTTTTTTGCGCATTGCCACCATGTGTCTTTTATTTATTGTGTGAGAATGACATGTGCTTATGTGCGAACATAATATTTTCAATATAAATTTGATATATAATTGCAAATGAATATAAATTTATATTAATTTTGTATTTATTATAAATATTTAAAGACTAAATTTTTTCAAGATAAATTTTTATTTGAAAGAATTTTTTTATAAGTTCATTAGAGAACTTTTCATATCTAAAATGGGCCTCTTAAAAAAAATGTACAACCAACAGAAACTTTATAAGAACCAATGGGATTCAAGATGATGATTCCAACCATGGGGGATGTTTCACGATTTTTGGGTTAAAAAAGTAAAAATATTAAAAGGTAATAAAATAATAAAAATACTTTTTCAAATTTTATTTTCAACTTATCTTCCTAAGGTTTTACTCAAAATTCGAGCAGCAGTACTTGTTGGATGGAAAATTTTATTTTTCATCCAAGGAGTACCCATGTTGCATACTTTCGATGGACCCAGCTACACGAAAAATGAAAAATACATTGAAAAATGAGATTGCAATCATGTTTTTCATGTATTTCTCATTTTTCATGTAGCAGGGCCCATCGAAAGTATGCAACATGGGTCCTCATTGGATGAGGAATGAAATTTTGCATCCAATGAGTGTTTCCGCTTGAAAGTTGAGTAAACCCATGGGGAGATAAATTGAAAATACGAGTTGAAAAAATTGTTTTTCATTTTTTCCCTCTAAAATTTGATGATGTAATCTAATATTATTTTATTAGTTCCTCTATTATTTTATAATTTCTTTAGGAGGCCCATTTTAGACCTCAAAATTCCCCTAATTTGAAAATTAATATATATTATTTATAATAATAATAATCTCAATTTAAGAAAGGAAAACATGATATATGACACTTATTTCCAAGATAAAGTACTTACCTTTGAATCGATGACTTATTATAAGAAAGAACATGGTATTAACTATTCAAACATCTCATTGGTGTGCTACATCTAGGAGGAAGAGAAGGAAATTACACCATGAAATGTTTGAACTTTTTAATATATAATAAATATAAAATTTGTAAAATTTTAAATTAATTTAATTTTAAAGTTATTGTTCTTATGAAACTAGTGTGGGAGAACATGGTGCAACAAGATCCAAATAGTAATATATTGATTAATAAAAACTATTTAATTTATCATATACTACGAATCTGGATCCATCTTAACTCTTGATCTGTCAAGCACCGAGAGGGATGAAATCTCTCGAGGTGTAAACCTCTTTTTTGAGTGTAAAACTTGAGGAAAGGTTTTCACCTCAATAGATTTGATCCCTCTCGGTGCTTGATAGATTTAGAATTAAGATGGATCTAGGTTAGTTTCAGTTGTGTGCCGCTAAGGAAATTATATCGAATATATGATTTATTTTATCAATAATATGTAAATATATCCAATATTCATATAATCATTTATAATATGTAAAATATGCCTAAGATTAACCTCGTCATTTTAATTTGAAAGTGTCTTAGTTACCTCAGTTTTTTGAGATGATAAATTGATCCAGTTGGATATTGGTATCCACCTACCTATTCCACTTGGACCCCCACCATTGTTTCTTTTAGTTATTCAGTTTCCTTCATTATAGCGCAATTTACTATTTTTGGCAGTTTTCGACTCCTGAATTTCTGGAGTCGTTTTGAGGTCCTAAATGATGTTTTTTTTTAAAAGAAAGACCAACCTATTTTGGTCACTCAAAATTTCTATTCCTCAGATAGATATTTATAACAAGGTATTGTGTGCATCAAACAGAGAGCGTATGTCAAAGTTACGTCCCTCAAAATTTTATTTACTAATTTACCCAAAAGAGGCGCGTAGTTTTGGTGCTTCATCTCCTAGGGTTAGGTTTTTCGATGTTTAGGGTTTTCCCATGTTTTTCAATAATAAAAAATCCCTTGAGCTTCATTGTAACACAGTTCAAAGGCATGTAGTTGCCACATATCTTCTCAGAGATAAGCTACCATCACCTAAGCTAGTTTATTTACAATATGTCTGTAAGCTTATTTTCGTTATTTGATATTAATGAAATGAAGTACATTTTCTGTTGCATCTATGCATTTATGTTTATTTCTTTATTTTATTGTGTTCCTGCATAAATTCATATCATAAATATTTTTAATAACTTTAATGATGAAAAATTATGAAATAAAATTTTTGAATGCAAAGTGACAATATTAATAGTGTTGAATGATATAAAGTGTGAATAATAAAAATGTAGTCAATTACAAATAGTTTTCATTGTGATCAATATCAAACTATTTATTTTTTACTTTCGTTATTGTCACCCTTGTTTCTTTTGTCAACATTTATATCAATTATATGAAAATGATAGTTGAAATTATAAATCAGTTAATTCTTTAGCTCAAGATGTTAAAGTAAACAAGATACCTTGTCTCTCTCGGTCTGCAATATTAATAGGTTGAATTACTATAACAGAAAAATCAATGTATATTGTCAATAATATTTTGTGCTTACACTGAAATAAATGCACATTGTTAATCCAATCACTTTAAAATTAATGTGCCAGCATACATCTAATTACATCAAATCATAAATCAACATCTACACTTAAATAAATGCATATAATTATAGCAATTAAATACTATTAGAAAACAACTTCTACACTGAAAGAAATGCATCTAATGAAAACAATAAAATAGGATTAGAAGTCAACATCTAAAATCAAATCAATGCACATAGTGCAAGTAAGAAAACAGGATTATAAGAAAACATCTACACTGAAATCAATTCATTTAGTGCAAGAAATCAAATATGATTAGAAATCGCCATCTACACCGAAATCAATGCATTTAGTGCAAGAAATCAAATAGGATTAGAAATCATCTACATTGAAATCAATGCATCTAGTGAAAGCAATAAAATATGATTAAAAATAACCATCTATAATAAAATTAATGCAGTTATTGCAAGCAATCAAATAGGATTAGAAATCATCTACATTGAAATCAATGCATCTAGTGCAAGAAATCAAATAGGATTATAAATCAACATCTACATTGAAATCAATTCATTTAGTACGATCAATCAAATAGGATTAGAAATAATCTACATTGAAATCAATGCATCTAGTGCAAGAAATTAAATATCGCTAGAAATCAATATCTACAATAAAATCAAAGCATACAGTGCAAGCAACCAAATTGAATTATAAATCACCATCTATACTGAAATGAATCCATCTAGTGCAAGAAATATTCTTCCCTTTAGCCCCCCTCCAACTATATCTTTATCTACCTCTATCTCTCCTTCTTTGCCTCTCTATCCCACCCCCCAAACACACACACTCTCTCACTCCATATATATCAATCCCTCTGTCCCTCCCTCTCTCTCTATATATCTCTCTTCTTCCCTCTCTTCACCTTCCATTTATATCTCTATATTCTACTTATCTCCCTCTCCCCCATTTATATCTATATTTTCTCCTGTTGTCCTTTCTCCATCTCTCTCCATCTTCCTTATCCCTCCTGTTATCCTCTCTCCATCTCTCTCCATCTTCCTTATCACTCCCTCTCTCTCTCTCCACCTTTGTCATCTTATGTATTACTTCTTACCTCCCATTCTCTCCCCGTCCAACTACATCTCTCTTTCCCTCCCTCCCTCAACTCTCTCACATCCTCTCTCTTTCTTCCTCTCCCACATATCTCTCTCTCTCTCCATCCTCAAGCTCAGTTACTATATCCCTCCATCTCTCCTTCTCTCTCAATCTCTCCTTCGTATTTTTATCTCACCCCCTACACTAAAATCAATGAATTTAGGGCAAGCAATCAAATAGTATTAGAAATCATCTATATTGAAATCAATGCAGCTAGTGCAAGCAATAAAATATGATTAGAAATCACAATCTATATTGAAATCAATGCATTTATTTCAATAAATCAAATAGGATTAGAAATCATATGCATTGAAATTAATGCATCTATTGCAATAAATCAAATTTAATTAGAATTCAACATCTACATTGAAATCAATGCATCTAGTGAAAGAAATCAAATAGGATTAGAAATCACCGTCTACATTGAAATAAATGCATTTAGTGAAATCAATCAAATAGGATTAGAAATCATCTACATTGAGATCAATGCATCTAGTGCAAGCAATTAAATATCATTACAAATCAATATCTACACTAAAATAAAACCATCAAGTGCAAGCTATCAAATAGCATTATAAATGACCATCTACACTGAAATGAATCCATCTAATGTACTAAATATTATTTCCTCTATCCCCCCTCCATATATATATATCTATATCTCCCTCTATCTCTCCCTCTTTGTATATTTATCTCACCCCCCCAAACACACACACACTCTCACTCCATATCTAGCAATCTCTCTGTCCCTGCATCCCTATATCCATATTTATCTTCTTACCTCTCTTCACCTTCCATCTATATCTCTATATTCCTCTTCTCTCTCTCTCCCTCACTTATATTTCTCTTTCCTTGTATTGTCCTTTCTCCCTCTCTCTCTACCTTCCTTATCACTCCATCTCTCTCTCTACACCTTTATCTCTTTATGTCTTTCTTCTTACTTCCCTCTCTCCCCATCTTCCTTATAACTCCATCTCTCTCTCTCCCCCTTCAACTCCATATATCTTTAACTCCCTCTCTAAACTCTCTCACATCCTTTATATTCCTTCCTCTCCAACCTATCTTGCTCTCTCTCCACCCTAAAACTCTATTAATATATCCCTCCCTGTACTTATCTCTCCACCTCTCCTTATTTGTCTCTTTATCTCACCCTAAAACATACACACTCTCTCTCCATCTCTCCCTTGTCACTTTGTCCTTTTCTCCACTTCTCATTGTCTATGTCTTTCTTCTTCCCTTCTTCTCTCCCCCTCCAACTCCATCTCTATATCCATCCCTCTCTCCTCCTCTCTCCCTCCTGTATAAAATCTAACAATGGGATTCAAACTGATCTTGTAATGAACTAAAAAAAATACTAAATCCTTCTACAAGTTGTAGAAAAAAAACATGATCTCACAATCACATAACAAGTAAGAGAAAGAGATAATAAATCACACAAAACAAGATGTATCTGGAAAAATAACACTGCCCAAACCCCCGCTATATGTATATTGTATAAATTCAAGACCATGAAACAATACAATGCTTTCTCTCACTGAGAAACTCCTGCACTCTGCCAACTGTCTCACTCTGATCTAGGAAAAATAAGTCAAACATTTAACTAATTTGCAGCCTCTAGTAATCCCTATAGGTTTTAACCCTGTACAGAAATTATTTACAAATGAATCTTTAAAATAGAAAATAAAAAATAGCGAGATCGGAAAACATAAAACAGATAAACATAGAGATTTTCCCCTGGATCCCAAATCGAGATGACCAACTTGATTTTTCATTATATTCCTTTTCGTGTTACAACACATATATATACATGTAAAAGCATACATAAACCCCAATCCATTAACCCTAGATTAGAACATAACCGTAGTTCCCTTGACCAGATCTACAAAATAGCAGGGGCTGAAAACCATCATGCCCCAAAAACATGTGCAAACCTATGCAAAAAACCATCGATGGGTCTGCCCACTGGAAATTAATGACCATAGAAATTTTCCCAGGGTGCTTCCCCGGAACCCCACAGGGGGGGATAACGACACCCCCCCCCCCCCATGACCCCCCTGTTACCCCCCAATGCGTGACTAGTCGTGGAAAGAATACAACACACACCCAAAATTCTTCCACTTGTTGTTTTCTTTCCATAGGGGGCCACAGGAGAGCTAAGTCATTAGCCCAGCTTCAAAACACCCATTGTTTCTCTACACCAAGAGAACTTATGAGTGCTCACAAACTTTGTCAATGCATCTGCAACATTCTTCAAAGTGTCCACGTTTACCAGCAACACCCTTTTAGCCTCAACCATATATCTTAGAAAGTGATATTGAACATCAATGTGCTTTGTCTTTGAATGATAAGCAGGGTTCTTAGCCAAGAAAATTCCCCTTTGGCTATCACAGTCTATCCTTATAGCTTGCTACACCAACCCCATACTTGAGCACAATCTCTGCAACCAAATTTCTTCCTTGCTTGCATGAGTGGCTGCAATGTATTCTGCCTCTGTACTTGAAAGAGCCACTACAGACTGTATTTTACTCATCCAACTGACTGCACATCCAAATAGGCTAAACACATACCCACTTGTATATATTCTTTGGTCCAGATCTCCAGCCCAGTCTACATAAACAAAACCACGAATGTCCAACACTCTTTTCAATCACGATGCTGCACTTCACAAGCCATAATCCTCTTTATACACAAATATACGGAAAACTCACTTCACTACGCTCCAGTGCTCCTTCCCCAGGTTTGACATAAGCATAAATACTCCCACTACATGTGCAATGTAAGTAGTAAATACCATTGCATACATTAGGCTACCTTTGCCTTTGCATATGGAACATGGGACATATCCTCCTCTTCTTCTTGTGTCTTGGGACAACATTCGATGAATAGCTTTGTACCTCGAGAATCAGAACATTCATCGGTTTACTATCCTGCATATTGAACCTCTGCAATATAGTCTTGACATACTTCCTCACAGTTTAACAGAGCTTTCCTCTTCTTAGATCTCTCTTAATTTCAGCCCACTTACAAAATATAGTTTGCAGCACCAATATCCTTCATGTCAAATTTGGATAACAGTTGGGTCTTCAAATCTTCGATAATTTCTTTGTCATTTCCAATCAAAAACATATCATCCACATACAAGGGGAAATAAATAACATAGACACCAATTAATTTAAAATAAACACAATGATCCTCCTTTCTTCTGGTGAAGCCATGTCCCCGTATATAGGTATCAAATTTCTAATACCACATCCTTGGTGACTATTTTAACCCATATAGAGACTTCCTTAACCTGCATACCAGCTCTTTCTTCCCCTTCACTGTAAAGCCTTCAGATTGTTTCATGTAGATCTCCTCTTCCAGATCCTCATGAAGAAATGTTGTCTTCACATCCATATGTTCTACCTCAAAATAAAATGCAACAACAACATATAAAAGTAATCTAATAGAAGTAGCTTTGGAAATTGGAGAAAAAATATCAGCAAAATCAATTCTTGGCACCTGGAAATAACCTTTTGCTACCAACTGAGCTTTGTATTTCTCCACCTTGCCTTCTACATTGATCTTCTTCCTAAACACCCATTTTCTCCCAATGAGCTTCCTTCTAGCCAGCAAGGATGCCATTTCATCAACCATGGCCTCCTTCCAGAGTTTTCCATCCTCTGAATCTACTGCCTCCCTGACAGTTATGGGATCATCATCAGCTATAGTTAAAGTAAAATTTGAATAGAAAGTAGATGGACTATACCTTTTTGGTTGTATTCTTTCCTGAACTAATCTTCTCATAGCTGGAGTTTGTGGCTCTTCCTCTTTTGAGTCTTCTTCTATTGTAGAGTCTGATTCATCCTCCTTTAGCTCAAACTCAATCTTCTCAGGTTCCTTTGTTAGGAATTCATGTTTAACAATATCTTTCACCTCTCTAAACAGCCCATCTCGATTGTACACAACCTTCCTTTTTTCCAAGTTCCAAATCTTGTAACCCTTTAAACCATCCTTATACCCAATAAATATGCACCTTTCATATTTGTTATCCAACTTGATCATTTTCTCATTTGGAACATGTACATATGCATCACATAAAAATACCCTCAAATGTGAAAGAGAGGGTTTCTTACCAGTCCATGCCTCATGTGGAGTTTTATCCTCCAACGCTGATGAAGGTGATCTGTTAACCATGTAACATGCAGTCTTCACTGCCTCTACCCAGAATTCTTGTCCTAACCCAGTACCACTGAGCATGCTTCTTGCCTTTTCCATCAGCATTCTATTCATTCATTCTGCAACTCCATTTTGCTGAGGTGTGTATGGAGTAGTCTTCTGCCATGCTATACCACACTTCTTAAGAAACTATTTAAATTCCTTCTTGTAGAACTCCCCCCCATTATCTGTCCTCAGCACCTTTATCTTCTTCTCTATCTGGTTTTCCACCAAAGCCTAAATTCTTTAAATCTATCAAAGACTTCAGATGTCTTCCTCAAGAAATATATCCATGTGTTCCTTGAGAAGTCATCTATGAATGAAACAGAGTACACAGACTTACCTAGTGATGGAACCGGCACAAGTCCAAACACATCATTGTGCACAAGCTCTAATATCTTATTTTCCCTCTTAGCACCAGAAGGAAAACTCACCCGATTCTGCTTCCCATATACACAATGTTCACAAAAATCAAAATCTAGAGAGCTATTAGGCATACCTTCTACCATACCATTTCCATGCAGTATCTGAAGGCCCTTATCTCCAATATGTCTAAGCCTTTGATGCCATAGCATGGTCTTTTCTCTAGAGACCGCAAGGCTTTCCGCTCCACTTTCGAGAACCACATAACTGTTGCACCCATCAATAATAGTGCTGCCCTGAAGCTTGTACATAGTTCAAATCTGAACTGCCTGCATTAATACCAGTGCTCCTCGAACCATCTTATAGTCATCTTTCGCGAACACTGTTTTTACACCTGCATCATCCATCTTACTTATATAAATCATATTTTTGGCCAATGCAGGAATGTAAAGAACACCATGAAGTGTTCTAATCCTTCCACCTTGCATCTTCATCTTGAATTTTCCACGTCTGAAGATTCTGGCCTTCTTATCATCACTTAAGAAGACATCATCACCATAATATTTCTCATACTCATAGAACCACTCCCTATGACGAGTGAAGTGGAAGGATGCACTGGAGTCAATCAACCATGACTCATGATATACATGTGTATTTGAAGAAGAAGCCAAATACACATACCCACCTTCATCTGAGGTGGTTTTTTCCTCTACAAAAGCAGCATCATCAAATTCCTTTCCTTTATCAGGTGCTTTAGATCTGTAGTCCTTTTTGTAGAGCCCTTTTGTTGTAGCTGCTACAAAACCCTCCAAAAATTTTCTCTCCTTCAATTTTTGAGCCCCTAATACTTGTGAGAAGAGAAATCAGACCTAAATTCACCTTTTCTAAACCTCAGGTTGCTAAGTCGCAAATATGGTTAACTTTCCTAAGTTGCAACCCCGCGACCTTGCGACCCCCCTCAGGTTGCTAAGTCGTTAGATCGCACATCAATCCGAAATCAAACATCAGTGATCTCATGACCCTGCGACCCCATGACCCCTTAGGTCGCAAGGTCACACATCTCATTATCACAGCTCATTCGTGACCTTGCGACCCTCATTAATTGGCCACACGTGCGACCCCTTTATATATAGAAGGGTTGCATAGGTCGCATTTCACCTGCATGACAGAGAATAAAACGCCTCTGACAAGACAGTTGGAGCGCAATTTTCCCGGGTAAGTGCTTGATCGTCCCATTGTTTCTTTTCTAGGGTAGTTGTTACTATTTTTCCCTTACCCTAGCGTATTTTAACCCTGTTACGACCTTGAGCAAACCCATTGACAACCCTTCTACAAACCTCCCCTCCTTCATTTTCTCTTCAAATCTTGTGTTAAGCTTCCCTACCACTTCCCCCTTCCTAAGACCTTGCCTAACTCACCTGTGAAGGCTCCTACAACCTTGTACGATGATTTTGTGGAAACCATGTGTGTTTTCTAAGCCTTTTTCTGCTACGCATCCGTAAAGCCCTAGAGCGACCCCCTAACCTTGCGACCTCCTCGATAAGTCACAGAAACACTAGGTTGCATATCATGAAAAATTTAGAGTGATACGACCTAGAGACTGAACGACCTTGCGACCCAGTAGCGAGTCGCTAAGTTGCTAGGTCACACTTCCGCAAATATTCCAGCCAATGTGACCCTGCAACCCTGCGACCTCGACACCTAGTAGCAGGTCGCCAGGTCGCTAAGTCACCCTTCTATCGATTTTTAAGCCAACGCGACCTAACGACCGCGTGACCCAGTCACAAGGTCAATAGGTTGCTGGTTAACCCAAATCCTTGGAAATGACTAAGAAGATGTAGGAACAACCCACATATTTATAAATAATGGCATTTATCTTATCATGGGATTGTTTTATGAACATGCCAGGGAATATTGAAGTCGAGCTAGAGTGTGTATCCATTTCGTCAGCATCAAGTGACATGGCGACACCAACAATTCACAAGAGGAACAAAAGTCCCAAGATATAAATCTCGGAGGAGGAAAAACCTGTTTTTATTCCCCCCATCTATGGAGACACAACCTATATCTTTAGTAAGGGGGATATTATGAGCTGGTACCACATCTACAAAGATTTTACTCAGACTAAATCTCCAGAGGACCTCCCTGGTCGACAGATATATTCAAGATAAACGATCCAAATTGCACTAGGCAGGGGCCCACCCACCAGTGTTCCCATGCGCTGAACTGATTGAATGGATCCTTCAGAGAGTCGACCCCAAGATCTTAGTCATTTGGGACCATGGTGGGAAGACTTTCACAAACCTAAAGGGACAAGATGTAGATTTCTACTATGTGCTTCTTGCCTGAGAGCAGACCTTCAATGATGAATGGGCCACTACTCATGAAATTCCCATATAAGAAATGTTGAAAGGATGGTGGGAAGACCCAGAAAATTTTTGGCTCAAGAAGGATCAAGAATATCAGACAGCATGTTTCAAGAAGGTTTACAAACTCATAGTTACAATGCTATGCAGGATGTATGGCCACCCAAACGCCACCTTTTTCAATGGCACATGGGTCCCTCTAATGTATGCTATCACTATGTACGGTACCAATTTCAACTGGGCCAACATGATAATAGCATCTCTGAAGTCAAACATATCTGTGGCACTCGCACCCAATGAAGGGTATGCATCGAAATTTTACATGGCATCTTATCTCCTAGATGCAATGTGTGCCAGGGGCCAGTTTGAGGGGTGGTCACATAAATGGAACTCAGAGATTGGAAATCTAATTCACAAAGACCTAATGGTGTTTTTGGATTGTAGATATAAGCAAGACATGGATTCAATAGCGGGTAGCTTCATCCCCACCCTCTACGTGAAGCTGTTTGGAAGAGACCCCCCATGCATGTCCAAACGAGTCATGGATACAATAACGCGCGTGGTCCATCAGTTTACAGACACCGATAGTACCTTCTTCTGAGTTTTTGGGTCACTCAAGGCCCCACACACATTTCCTTGCTTTGTAATCAACAATATTCTCCTCCAAGAAAATTTTTATCAGATGTTAGGAGGTTTCTCCAAAGTCCTTACTAAGGATAAAAAGAAACCATGGCTAACCCTGCCACTCACCATCTAGTGCCTACATAGTAAAGGACTTTAGAAAATTAGAAGAAGAAGACAAACAGATCAAGGGATTCCATCTACCTCCCTTGGCACACCGTACATATGATCCCAAGAGAATTATCCCCACACACTGCAAGCAGGCCAAATTAAAATGGAGTTATCAACATACTGACTGCCTGGCTGAAGATAAAATAAAGAATTGTTACAATAAATATAGAGAGGGAGCTCCAGCAGAATCAAGTGATGAGGAAGAGAAGGACAACAAGACTCTGGAAGAAAGAGTTCATACATTGGGAGGAGCCTCATCCTCCATAGCTAAGAAACCGAATACTGGTGCAGGCCTTAACCCTTCCTCCCAACAAAGAGAAATGGAAGCCAAAGCTAAAAAAGAGGCCGCAAAGAGGGCAAGAGAAGAGGAGGCCAAAGCTAAACAAGTGGCCGAGGAAAAGGCTAGGGAAGAAGAGGATAGATGAAAGAAGAAGATGAAAGAACAACAAAGGAAGAAGTGGGTAGAGTAAAATCGCAAGAAAAAAGAAGAGTAACAGAGGAAGAATGAGGAGGAAGAAAAGCCAGAAGCCGAGCGCCAGTTGAAATTGAATTAGGATAAGGCGGAGGCCGAGCACCAGTTAAAAGAAGATCAAGCCAGAGTAGAAGTTGAGCACCAGCTGAAAGAAGAGTAGGACAAGGCAGAAGCAGAGTGTCAGCTAAAGGAAGAGCAAGACGGAGCAGGAGCCAAAGGGAGTAAGACACCACACTCAGAAACAGAGGGAAAAACAGAGTTGCCACCCATTGAGGTACCTCAAACAACTCCTACCCGTTTCACCCTCTCATAACTAGGTACCTCCAAAGATCTAGATGAGGGATAGCTTGATCTCACTAGACTCACCTACGATCAATTCACACATAAGATTAGGCAGGAGAAGAGAAGATGTTTCGCATGGGATCCTGCAGCGCCCCTCGCAGTCACTCCAGCGAAGGACATATTCTTGGACACCAGGACTAAATCAGTCATGATTGCCTCAGCCAGTATTGCTTTTGCAGTAGCTATCGAAGAGAACATTAGCAGGATGAGCAGAGAAATTATGTTCTTACATAACAAACTACAGGCCTCCGAACTCAAGACGGCCCAAGTAGAGTAAGAAAAGGAGGCGCTGCAAGAGGAGGTCAGAAAATTCAAGCTAGGGATACCCTTGCTAATGAAATATCACTCACTATACAGGGAGAGCTAGTTACTTTGGAGGCCTCCATGAAGCAGGTCTATGAAGAAATTTTTACCATAAAGAAAATGGTAGCGCCTCTACTAAAGGCACAGGCTGGAACTAAAAGGAGGAATACGCAGCTAAAACAAGCCTCTATTGCATTGGAAAAGATATTGGAGTGGCATAACAGGTATCCAAAATCCTCAACCATGTTGCCTATAAGAGATTGGATTGCCACCTAGAATGACAAAGTTCAAATTTGGATAAAGGTACAATCCAAGGAAAATCTCATCAAGGGTCTGGAGAAATTAATGTCAACATATCAACATTTGATTAGTGGCATCGACTCAATGGACAAGGTACACCACATCCCTTCTCTGGGTGCACATGGAGAAGAGAAAATATGGGAAGAAGTATCCACTAATATCCAAATATTTTTACAGCCCATAAGGCAAGCAACCACCTTGCAAGACCTATCGGCATTGAGAGAAAACATCGTTCAATTCATTGTGACACCGGTCTGGATATACACTAAACGAGCCTCCTTGTTGAATCAGATCATATTCAAGAGGGAAAATTTGATTCCAAATGCTCTCGAATGTATTCATAGGTTAAGGGAAGATACGCCTCAGGTCTCCCTAGTAGCTGCAGATTACCAGGCTTGGAAGACCTACCTCAAAGAGCAGCAGCAGATAGATGTCCCGAGTCTCACAATCACCCAACTACTTCGATGATAAAGTCATATATAGTAGCAAGTAGAGCAAGTCGCAGGTCACAGAAACTAAAGGATCACAGGTCGCAGCCACAGCGGAGGTCGCAAGTTGCAATTTCCCTCAGGTTGCAAAGTAAACCAGAGGTCGGGAAGGCGAAAAGTTAGGGATACCTAAGCATCAATTTTTTTTATAAATACTCCCTTCCGAGAATTGTAAAAGGACATTTTTTCAAGCACTCCAAAGGACCAGTGAATTGTATAGCATTGAATCCACTCTTTATGAATGAATACAAGCACTTGTTTTTATTCCACTCTTGGATCTGATGAGAGTTGATGTGTTAAGATTGTGAATATTTTGCCTTATGCATCTGTTATCTTTATGATTAAATCACCCGAATTTCTCGTTTATATCATTTATACATTCAGGTCACTAAATGTTGTTAATGATGGTAAGTTGTCTATATAGAAAATGTTAAGCAACTATGTTACTAACATTTATCTCATCACTGGAAAATTCTTAAGGAAGTGAAGGGTGCTCTAACCATAAAGAATTGTTTCTCCTATGGGTCGAATGACTTTTCCTTACAAGCATGACCTTGATGATGTGCTACTAACAAAATTCCCCTGGCCGCATGTTTTTTTAATTCATCTTTTTATTCACAGTGTTTTATGTTCGTTAAGGACTCATCAACCATTTCCATTGTACCATCTGGATAATCGTGTGTTCACAGGTTTGGAGGGCTTGTTCATGTCCGAGAAAAGGAGTATTATGTGGTAGTCGGTCCCACATCTCGGACAAGATCCCCATCACAAATGGTTTAGATTCTAGTTGGGAATTTACACCGGGGATATCCCTTACTCTTGGCCAGACATATTTTCACGTCAACAGATTCAACACTAGAAGGAGGGCCTGAATGGCAGTCTCCCAGCACACAAGTAACATCCCACTATAAACTCCCCAAGGGGATATCATGTATGAGAATAGCAGTCCTCCACCCTTATAAAACTCCCAGGAGGAGGAAGCCCCTTACTATGAGGTCACTTTAGAACAACTAAGGGCCCTGTGCTCTATTTCTCACAACCTTGTTAGGGGTTTATAGCAAGCCTCGGTCACTAGTTCCTTGGCCAATCCTAGAACTCCCACATCTAACCACACTCACCAAGGAACCCTTGTAAACTCCGTACCTTAGCTTGTGGGGCTTATGATCGAAGATTATGTAGATTCTGTTGAGCATAATTTTGAAGAACCCCCAGACAGCCCTCTGGGTGTGGAAGAGGGTGGCCCCGAAATCACCTAACCACAACCCAATTCCAACCCTCAACTGGTCCAGAATATAAATGATAATAGTCAACCAAACAATCCACATGAAGGAGGAGCTGGGAGGGGCCGAGGAAACATAGGCCAAGGGAATAGCAGTCATGGACATGGCCAAAATCCCAACTGCCACCATCACCATAGAAATGAGAATAGATTTTCATTCCTCTATAACTAGAGAAATATCAAAGATGTAGGGAACTGAGGGAGGAATGAAGACATGTAGTCCCATCATGAAGGCGAAGCATCTCGGTCAGGCATAGGGAGCGAGTTAGAAAGTGAAATAGGGCATGTTTACATACCGCACCACCAGCAGGCCAGGCGTGTGTAGCCTCTAGCTTGGATGGCACAGTCTCCTTTAGCCCTCCATGTCCCACTCCATGACATGCCCCGGTATCCGGAGAACCACTTCCCTAAGTTTCACCCCGAAAAGGGTATGCTGGCAGAAGATCACATAAGAAACTTTTACCTGGACTTAAAAATGATGAGAGTACAATCTGACGACGTAGCATGCCATATTTTTCCCCATACCTTAGAGAATAAAGCCACCACTTGGTATCGATCCCTCCCTGTTGCCTCCATAACTTCTTGGGAGCAGTTCCGCGGTATTTTCCTTCAAAAATTTTCAGAAGACAAAACTCCTTCCATGCTCCTCACAGAACTTAGTACTTTGAAGTGTAAAAAAAAAGAGATTAAATATTCCAATCAACCTCACTACGATCTTGAAAAAATTCTGTGAATAGCCTTAGAGATTATCAACATTATTCTCCCTACCTCATTTCATGTGGGATATTGTTTTGTATTATGTAGGCACAAAGTAAAAACTGCAGAAAGTCCCCCGTGGAATATGAGAGAGATATTCTATCCATAGGAGACATCAACCATGAAGAACAGAATGATAAAAAGCCAACCACAAAGAGAACCCAATCATCAAATCATAAATCCAGAGACAAATATAAGGACCCCTTTGATTTCGAAAGTATCTATAAAGTCTATAAATTAAATAAACCAAGCTCTCAGTTTGAAGAGAAAATTATTCTATCCTAGCTACTAAATATAGAAACCTTTCTTCGAAGAGTAACCCCGTTGTGACCTGGCCACATCAAAACTCGAAGCCATTGGCCTCAACGTTGAAAATAATAACAAGACAATTTTTGTTCTTCATCAAGCCTCCCCGCCAGAAGAAATTCCCCCGGATGGATTCAATAGCCGCTAAGCCGCCATGATGAGATGAACTTACGGAAGACAAACCCTGTTGATCTAGGAGAGGAGACATACCAGGCAATACAGAGAGCACTCCCAAAGCTGAAAATGTAGGTTCCACTATAAGCTTTTGAGGTCATGCAAGTCCCCCCTTTCCAAGAGTGGGATCATCTGTGTTGACCCTGAAATCTAAGCCTTGAAACTATGGCTTGAAGAGAAAAGGCTCGGTCCCTGAGCAGTCCTTCGAAGAAAAAAGAAAAGCTTTCTTAAGGAAAAACCTACCACCAAACACAGAAAACAAAAACAAGACTCCTGAAAAATTTAGTCCAACTAATCCCTGAGAAGGCCCCAAGGCTAAAGCTTCATCAGTTTCCCCTAAAACCACTACCAAACATGCCTCACACACAGATTTTGGGTATAACACTATCGAGGATATGAAGAAGACTCGGGCCAATATTTCTCTCTATGAGCTCGCTCGCATTGCTAACCAACGATATCTTATCCTTAAAGCCTTTTCCAATCTACCAGCAACCAAAACTGTGAGCATCACATCTGCCCAAGCTGCTGCTAGTCCCCAATCCATTGTAAATGTTGTAAACGCCAACTCTATGGGATCCACACAACCTTTCCTCCTCTACTTCGAGATCTTTAACTTCAATGTCCATAATTTCCTCGTCGATTCTAGGGCATCCACTAATGCTATGCCCTTATCGTTATGCAAGAAGTTAAACATCTGCCCTGAGAAGACTAATGCTAGGATCATCCAACTCGAAAAATCTCAAGTCTCTGCGGTAGGCGAATTAAACAACATCATTATCTACCTATCCTCTAATTCTAGAGTGCATTAGTGCATCGACATAGTAATCGTGGACATCCCCGAAACCTATGACCTTCTGTTGAGTAGATATTGGTCCAGCAAGCTGCAGGGATACATTGCCACTGATTGGTCCCACCTTTGGCTCCCGTACAAGGGCAAGAATAACCAAATCCAGGTCAAGAGTGAGCCGTACATGAAATATACTGTGACCGACCTTGATGCAACTAGCGAACCAATCAATTTTGCACAAGAAGAGCTTGGTATCTGTTTCTTAGAATCCATTCTTGGGTGCTATCAAACTCCCCAATCTCCAGTCACTCAAGACATCTAGTCTAAGCTACTTCTGGTCACTGAAAATTCCTCTCCCTCAATGAATAACCCATTAGAAACTACTGCCCCGAATACTTCCCCAATGTGCTTGAACAGCCTTTTCAAATCAGAAAATGAAATATGGACCTTGTACTATGACAGTTCCAAAACCCAAGGGGTTGGCGCAGGCTATATCTTGCTAGACCCTTAGAAGAACAAGTTTCTAATTTCCTGCCGGTTAGAGTTCCAGTGCACAAATAATACAGCCAAGTATGAGGCATTTCTACTCGGACTGAAAAGGGCCATAGATATAAAAGTTCATTGTTTAAAAGTAATTGGAGATTTTGAGATTATCACTCATCAGGTATGTAACACCATCCATTGCTTGTCTCCACATCTGAAAGGTTACCAGCAAGAGTTATGGTGTTTGATTTCTACTTTTGATGCTTTCGGTATTAAATTTGTACTTATAATGCATAATGTAGCAGCCGATACACTCGCCAACACTGTCACTAGGTTCACCCCACTTATAGATGGATTTTCTATTGAAGTTATTTACAGGCCATTCGTACCAGATAATGTTACTAATTTGCGCATTTTCAATGATGACCAACGGATACTGGATTTCATGCTCAATACAGATGTATTCAAAGATGCAGTTATAGAAGAAGAGGATCATGATCAAGCTTTGCAAGAGGAACTATGAGATTGGAAAGAAAATACCATACCCAAAGGGATTGTGTCACTCGAAAATTTGTTCGACCTACAGAACAGTTTCTGAGGGCCCCCAAACACGAAGGTGCAAAGTTCCACGTTAGCGCACCAAAGAATTAACCTCAGGACAGACAAGGATCCCAATCTCGTCAACCTGGGTAATGAGTGCACCCCTCAGGAGAAGCAAGCATTCGCCAGATTATTTAAGAAATACCGAGATATGTTTGCCTGGACATATGATGAGCTTCGAACTTATGATACACAGATCATCCAACACGTCATACCCATGAAGGAAGAGTCATCGCACCAACGAAGACGAAAATACACCGCCTTAGAACCTGTGATCCAGGAAATGAAATCGAAACTTTGGATGCACGGATAATTTTAAAAGTTCGACAATCGACCTGGGTGTCAAACATGGTCCGTGTTCGCAAGAAATCCAGTGAGATTCATTTTTGCATAGACTTCCAGAATTTAAATAGAGCCTCCGACAAGAACAACTATCTGGTCGCTCCTATGGAGCAAATCCTTCAAGCTATATCAGGGTTAGATATGTTCTCTCTCTTGGATGGATTTTCAGGGTACAATCAATTACTAGTGGCTGAGCCCGATCAGCTCCAAACCACATTCAGAACTAAATGGGGAACATTCGCATTTAGACGCATGCCCTTTGGCATGATTAATGTTGGCGCCACCTTCCAAATAGCTATGGACATTCCCTTTAGAGCAATCTTTGGGAAAAGTGTGGTAGTATACCTTGATGACGTCACCATGTTTTCAAAACATAGATCTAACAACCTACACCACCTCAAGCAGATTTTTGAATGGTATCAGAAATACGGGATCTCACTGAACCCGAGGAAAATCATTTTCGCTGTCTTCGAGGGAAACTTGTTGGGGCACATAATAACTCAAGATGGCATACTAGTGGATCCAGAACGCGCGAAAGGCATCGCTCAAATACCGCCCCCAAGTGGTAAGAAGGCTATGCAGTCTTTCCTCGGAAAAATTAACTTCGTTTAAAACTTTATATCAGATTTCACCCAAATTGTGAAACCATTCCAAGGCATGACTAAGAAAAATGCTAACTTTAAATGGAATCCTCCTGAGAAAGAAGCATTCGATAACATCAAATGATCCATCGCGGAAGCACCCGCTCTTCATAGTCCGGATTTCAGCAAAGGCTTTATCCTATATACCTTTTCTTCAGATTCATCTTTGGATGTCATCCTCACTCAGAAAGATGACAACAATGATGAGCGACCTATATCATTTATAAGCACTGGCTTACAAGGCACCGAGTTGAATTATCCAGATATTGATAAACAATCTTATGGAGTACACAAGGTGGTTAAACACTTCAGGCCGTATATTTTGAGGAATCATGTCATTGTCTTTGTGCCTCACCCATCTGTTCTCTCATTGTTCGTGTAGCACGAGCTGGGCGAGAGACGAGGCAACTGGATGACGTGCCTTCAAGAATATGACCTGGAATTCAAGCCAACACACACTATAGAGGGCCAAGGATTATGTCGGATGGCCGCAGAGGCAGCAAAATCACAGAGTTCTGAGGAAGAGAATTGGGAACACGAGATTGACATGTATGAAGCTAATAGCACATATCGGCAGGATACCTCTTCATGGTACGTAGATCTCCAGCAATATCTGAAACACGGTACCATGGACCCCACTTTAACCACTCAGCAGAAACACGCATTGATATTGAAAGTTGCATCTTACCAACTAGTGCAGGGTAAGTTGTTTCGCAAGCACCATAGCGGTGTCTTGCTACGCTGTTTGGAGTATGATGAGGCATAGAAAGTTCTGGCGGAACTCCATGATGGTCCAGCAGGTGGACACTATGCGGGGGATACCACTGCTCACAAGATCATGCATGTCGGTTTCTATTGGCCTACTCTATTCAAAGATGTGCACGCCTATGTCTGGAAATGCCAATAATGACAAAAGTTCACAAATAGAGATATATGACCTTCTAGCCCTTTATAGTCTATCATAGTGGAAGAACCATTTCAGCAGTGGGGGCTAGACATGATTGGGGAAATCTTGCTGCACTCTTTCGAGCAACATAGATACATCCTCACTACCACAGACTACTTCACAAGGTGGGTTGAAGCGATACCATTAGGTCAAGTCAATGATCAAGAGCTAATAGCCTTCATCACCCAATGCATCATGATCAGGTTTTTCGTTCCAACCTCCCTTGTTTTTGATAATGCAACATATTTTTCATCTTTGAAATTATATGATTTTTCTCTAGAAAAAGGTATAGTGTTGAAACATTATACAAATTATTACCCCCAAGGAAATGGGTTAGCCGAGTCAACTAACAAGAACCTCACCCGCATCGTCAAAAAGGCTTTGTTGTCCCAACAACAAAATTGGCATAACGCTCTTCATAATTCCCTATGGACTGATCGAGTCACGCCCAAGCCATCCTTGGGGACTTCCTAGTTTTTTCTTGTGTACGAAAAAGAAGCTATTATTCCTCCTAACTTGTCTCTCCCAACCCCTCAGTTATCCCAAGGGACTCATGACACCCCTTTCCCTACCTTGCAAGCCTGAATAGACACATTATTGAAGCTGGAGGAGGAAAGGCTGAAAACTCGAGAAAGATTCGCCATCCACCAAAGTCAAATAAAACTATGGTTTGGAAATAAGTCTGTCGGAAACAAATATTTTGAAGTAGGTGACCTGGTTTTCAATTAGGACAAAGCTCACGAGGATAAAGGAAAACACTCCAAATTCCAGGCCCTATGGACAGGTCCCTTCCAGATTAAAGAAAAAATCGGCTCACACCTACGAGGCTATGAGCCCGGAGGGGAGAATTGAGTTCCTCCCAGTAAACGGACACTAACTTAAACACTATTCCTGATAACCTTGAGGGGTCATCATCATACCTTGTACTTTATATACATTGTTATGTTGTTTAGATTTCTTTTTATGTTATTTTTTCTTTTCTTCCAATTTCTTCCTTTTTTTCGATAAATGCGCTTGTTCCATAAACCTAAATTACCACATCCCTGGCATCCCCAATGTTAAGGAATGATGTGAGAGTTACTCAATTGGAAATGTTGTTACTCAATTATAACCCATACCCAAAGGGGTCGTGTCACTCGAAAATTTGTTCGACCTACAGAACTGTTTTTGAGGGCTCCCAAATACGAAGGTGCAAAGTTCCATGTTAGCGCACTGAAAAATTAACCTCGGGACAGACAAGGATCCCAAGCTTGTCAATCTGGGTAATGAGTGCACCCCTTAGGAGAAACAAGCATTCACCGGATTATTTAAGAAATACCAAGATGTGTTCGCCTAGACATATGATGACCTTCGAACTTATGATACACAGATCATCCAGCACGTCATACCCATGAAGGTGGGAGTGAAGCCGTTCCAACAGAAACTGAGAAAAGTACACCCAACTTTAGAATAAATGACCCATTATGAACTAAAGAAGCTCTTGCATGCACGGATAATTTTCAAATTTATACATTCGACCTGGGTGTCAAACTTGGTCCCTGTTCGCAAGAAATCCGACGAAATCCATTTGTGCATAGACTTTAGGAATTTGAACAGAGCCACCAACAAGGACAACTATCTAGTCCCTCCTATGGAGAAAATCCTTCAAGCTGTATCAGGGTCAGAAATGTTCTCTGTATTGGATGGGTTTTCAAGGTATAATCAAGTACTAGTAGCTGAGCCTGATCAGCTCAAAACCACATTTAGAACTAAATGGGGAACATTCGCCTTCAGATGCATGCCCTTTGGCCTGACTAATGTCGGCGCCACCTTCCAAAGAGCTATGAACATTGCCTTCAGGGGAATCATTTGGAAAAGTGTGGTAGTATACCTTGATGATGTCACCATGTTTTCAAAGCACAGATCTGACCTCCTACACCACCTCAAGCA